>JAUMTR010000026.1:11415308-11469530 GCA_032270685.1 Microctenopoma stevenorrisi | reverse complement strand
GGGAGCTAGCGCTGGGTGTCTGGCTCAGGGACACACCTGGTAGGGGATGGATTAGGAGTCAGACGGGGTTTGAACCTACGACCTTCTACATCCCAGTCTGACGCCTAACCCACTGAGCTACCAGGCCGCTGTAGCAATGTGACTGTAGCAATGTGCTGCAAGACTCTGGTCCACCCATACAGTCTTGGAACAGTGTGTGTGAACAGCGTAAAGGAGGAAAGCATCTTTGAGCTCACGTCAACACAACAAACTGGTCCCAGTGGGAGTGGTGCCTACGCAACTCAGCCTTCCTGTGACCTGCCTACGTCAGCTGCTGCCTTGCTCTGGCTATCGCCAGCAGAGCTTTTTCCACTCCCACCGGCATGGCCTGGCCTTGCCCAGGTTACCCATGTCTCACGCCTTTGTCCCATATTTCTCACGCTTCTTTTTGTCATATAATGGAAAGTCCAAGGCAGTTTTACTTTCCATTCTTTTCCCACTTCTGCACTGCTTCATACCTCACATATACACAGAGGGGTTGAGTTTTTTGTCATACACATTCCTTCTTCCTTTTTTCAGCCTTTTTATTTTCACTGTTTTTCAGCCTTAGCGCATTGCAACACAGGAGAAAGGATCCACAGAAACCGAACAGTGCTACCAAGAATCCACTTCTCTCCTTCCATTGCTCGTAAACGTCTCTTTTCATTTGCAGCCCCACCCCTCACAAACACATTTCTCACTCACTCTCTTTTACTTCTCTTTGGCTCATCTGTTGCCGATTGAGCTAAAGCAGAGATTAGAAAGTCAGTATGATCATCAAGTACACTGCATTAGGTAAAGTTTTTGATTTAACTCACAATTCAACTGGTCTAAGTTGGTTTTAAGAAAAACAGTGTGAACTAAGGAGCAATTGCCTCGTGCAGCCAGAGACATGAGCAACATTTTTATGAGAATATTAGGTGTCTGTTATTCCGGTTATGTTTGATTTGTGGGCACCATATAGTGGGAATCCATTGATCTAATTAAGTAGAAAACCTGAACCTAAGATAAAGACACGCTGTTGTTTAATGATAGCATAGAGATCATTTGAAATGTTGACATTTTAAACCTATACTGAGGTTAAACTTTGGCACGAATATCAAAGAAGCATGTTTCTCATCACAACCTCGAATACATTTGAGTCATTTGTTTGTTTCCCCTGTAATTCTTGATGGAGGTACATTTAAACATGAAAAACATTCAACAAATTCCTATAAATATTATTATGGTTCACAGTTTAAAATTGTCAGTGTGTTGGCCATAGAACATCCAGTAATGGTAGAAGATAAAACCTTACAGATTTCCCTCGACTAACATCGTTTTTCACATCTGGAAAAGTATGATTAGAAAGTTTAGAAGATTAAATTTTCTGCATATGAAAGAAAGTCACTGGGGGATTAAATACTATTAGGTTGTCTTTGATTCGAAAATGGCTGGCATCAGTCGTGTGCTCTTGTGTGTGTGTGTGTGGGGGTGGGAAATGAGTGGGGGCTGCCTGAGTTGTTCACGAGTGTGTTTTTCTGTCACGTTTGGGCATGCTCAAGATTTGCATTTTCATTATAGAGGAACTGTATATTCAATGTCCTACAAATCAGTATGTGCAGGTGTCTGCTTGCAAATAAAAGGATTGTGTAGGTGGGTGTAGGATTTTTGTTCAATATTGACGTCTATGCTACGTCTCAAGTGTGCAGTAGCAGCACCGTTACTGTATAGTTGCCGTATGTGGTGAAACATCTGTGGCATTGCAGTGCGGAGTGAGATGCACCTTTCTTCTATCAAGTCCCTGAAAAAAGTAGCTATCTTATTTGAAATGATGAGGGATTCCCCTCTCTCTTCTGGTTTCTAGTCCACACTGCATCTCTGCTTTTGTTAAAGGATGCCGTTATACTACAGGAATGTTTTTTTAATGCGATTGGGAGGTTGTGATGTGAAGACGAATAAAAGAGGAGCAGTTAACTCCTCTCCCCTCCCCCTTCCTGTGCTTCATCAACCTCCATTCTCCCTACTTTCATGTTTGACATCATACAAAAGAAGACCAATCAGAGCACTTGGACTTCCCTTTTTTTTCCCCCAGCTCCTCCCCTCCCATAGTCCCATAAATATATTCCTCGTCAGTATGTTCAGCAGAGTGTACAATGTGCTGCCAGAGAGCAAGCAGGCGGTGTACAAAGAAACAGCCACACAGGGAGGGAGAGAAGGGAAAAGTGTGAGTGGATTTCAGCGCTGACTTAGAAGCCTTTATCTCACAAGCTCCAGCCATTCCTGCTTCGGTCATTTCACCGGTCTCATGTAGACCCCCTTCTCCTTTCTCTGTTTCTTTCTCTTTCTCCAGGCCTGAGGAGACTACGACAGGGGTCCAAGACACCAACTCTGCAGTCTGGTATCAAGAACCAGTCCACACCAACAGGATGGGCTGTACATCTGGGCACTTGGCTTGTCCACCTCAGTCCCTGAACACCTCTGGACTGGAGGGCCAGTCCCTGGAGGCTGGTGGTGCCAAAGTTCCTGAAGTGCTCTCCTCTCTGGAGCGTCTGTCTCAGGCCACTGGAGGCATGGAAAAGTCCTGGTACCGCTGCATCTTTCCCTTTGGAATCATTTCTTTGGTCATTGGTGTAGCAGGAACAGGTGTGACCTATGCCTATAATGACTTGCCTCAGACTAAAGTGGTATCAGTGGTGCTGCTTGTCATGGGTCTTCTGCTGATGATAATGGCCGCAGCCTGTTGGACTGTCCATAAAAAGAAGAGAAGAAAAAAGAAAGAAGGAGGCTCATTCACCTCTGAGCAATGTCCCCTGTGAAGCACAGGGGAAAACTGTGGACAGAATTTGAGAGCAGAGACCCATGGCTGAGAACTCAAGATTTGGCTAAAGAATCTTTCACTTTCGACCTCACAGTGACAAATAGCACCTATATCACAGAGTTCAGCTCAGCTCTTACTGAACAGAACATGTGTTGAGAAACCATGCAGAATGGAAGGACAGCCAAAAGCTGTGTAGTCTGTAGGGTCTGGACTGTTTTGCATTTGCACCGAGGGATCACCAACGCCTCACGCACCCTACCAGCAAGTGTCCAGTGTCAAAACAACCTCAGAGAAGACATTGCACATTGCATGCATATTTACCTGCACGGATACATTGCTCTGATAGTTCTTACTCACATATGCCTTGGCAATCATAGTGGAGGCTTGCAGACGCATAACATGCTATGTTGAGCTGCTGCTGGAGTCAACGTTGGCGTCACTAGTCGGGTCAGTCACAGCATTCTTCTTGCCAGGACAGGTGACTGTCCAAGAGGCCAGAACTGGGCCATAGGCAGCAATCTGACACCCAGCTGAAAGAGCAACGCACCTGCGTCAGCAGCCAGCGTCATTCGCTCGTCCTGTGACACCGCAGCAATGTGTTGGGGGCTTTTTTACGCAATGAGAGAGTGGAACTTGAGTCCAGCAGGATCTTAGTGGCATTTGTGTGGATGATGAACTTGCGAGAGCAGAAGATCTGCTAGTGAACTGAAATACTTTCGGACTGTGTACTTTGCTACCAAGGAACAGAAGATTTGCACATGTGACTATGACAGTGTCAAGCCAGAGAAACTTTTCATAAACCAACCTATTCTAAAAGGCCTATTGTAGCTTCAGCTTGACGTAACAACGCTGTGGGGCACTGACTTTCTGACTGACTGATATGCCCTCCAGTCGGTGTGCAAGCATTTACGCCTGCCTTGCATCTATGTCGAGCAACTTAACTCCACACACCAGGCTAGGATTATTGAAGGACACTGCCTGAGGAGACATGCCACTATGGGGACACTTTGACTGATCCGGCTATGGCCCCTCCCGCTTGGTGCCTTGAGCAAGCACTCATGAAAAGAAGCTTTGTCACATGCCCACATTTCCATCTGAACCTCTAAGAATTTTCCCCCCTTGTGTCTCTCTCTCTCTCTCTTCACCCCAACAAGACGCTCCATCCTTTCTGCCTACCCCCATTCTACATCCCGTTTTTGCCTCGATCCCATTCATTTGTGATTTAACCCGGTAGGACATCTGTACAGTATTCTGATGTATTAAAACACACAAATAGACTTAAATGTAATCCATGTAGTCCGCAGACATTTGTTTATTGCTCTTTGCCAAAGAAAGTTGCTTATTTTCCCTTTCATAGTGGAAAGAGCAATGACAGAGAGTTAGTGTTAAATCCTTTTGTTAGTATGAAAATAGGGAACAGTGCTGTTCTTGTGAATACTGACTTAGGTTTGTTTTCTTGGTAATGCTGAGGTTTCCCTTTGCAATTCTATGTATTTCCCAGAATGAGTGAGTGTAACTGCGCTTAGCTCCACGTCTGTGAATAGCTGCTTTCTGTTAGTTTGCGATCTCACAGGATGAGACACACAATGGTGTTTTATTTTTGTCTTAAACATTCTCAGTTCTGTCACGCAGTGTAACATTGGATTTCAGTGTACAGAATTTATGGAAACCGCAACGAAAACTCCTTCAGTTATGAGAACTATCACTGACCACTGCTGCATCGTTTCTGGCGCTTGTTGTTGACTAAAATGTGTCTATGCATCCAGAGGTAGCAGTTAATGCACGCCAAAGACCGCCCAAAAGGCCGGCTTCCCAATTATATGGCTGCACTTGTCTGCCTGATTCAATAGTAATAGTCAAGGGACATGTAGTAGTCAGTTACAGTAGGGAGTAACTGTTAGCCAGCCGGTGGATACACAAAACAGAAACTGGACAGTCATTCCTTTCACTTTTATATGGGACTAGGGGTCTAGTTTGGGGTCTGCCGTCCTGAACAGAGCAGTATTAATTTTAAGGAATATGAAGTGGTTCTCTGAACCTTTATCTACTGACAACAATTGAACTAACGTAGATTAGTCTGTATTTGCAAACATCTGCATGTTGTACGGTCATAACTGCCCTTAGATAGGTGTCAGATTAAATGCTCCGAAAGAGTGTTTTTCAGCTCAGTGCAGTAGTATCGTCTGAGCAGCGATCGAGAGAAGCAGTAGTATCACATTACATCAGATTATTACAATGACTATGTAGCAGGCTCTCTCACTTCTCTGCCTGTTTCTGCTATCTACAGATGTCTTCACTCTGGTTAATGTTCGCCCTAATAAGAGCTCCTTAGAGGGGGAAGGGTGGGGTTCATTTTTCAACATATTGCAGATGCAGGAATGAACCGCGATGAACAATGTTTATATCCAGTTATTGACAAAATCATCATCTGTGCAGTGTTTAAGAAGGCAGACACGAAAGCTGGGGGGAACAAAGAGAATGAGAGAGTGGGCTATAAAACAACAGGTACACACACTGTTACTCTGCCCTCAGTTTTGGCTTTTGTATGAATGTAATCTTCACATGCATCGTCCACATGTCCTATGTACGTTGTGGTTGCATAGTTGTTACTCATGTTTAACCTATATTGTGCCAGTATCGTGACACTACAAATCATTGGCAGGTGACCAGAATCTGCTTGTTAGACATGTGAAATGATTTCCCTGCTGCCTTCTAAAAAATAAAAGGGAAAATCTACCTCTCTTTGCTGCAGGGGAAATATATATTCCTCACCCAGAAGGGCAGCCATGCTGTCTGCCTATGCTGGTTGTCACTCCAATGAGTGACACAAAAACCATATATATATGTATATATATATACATATATATTATATATGTTTGTGTGCCCTCAAATATTTGGTGCTGTATATACAATTTTATATTTGTACTATATATTTCTACTTACACGTACCATTTTAATTATTGTATTAAATATTTGTTGTGTAAATACACTGGTCTGTGATTTATTGGTATCCTGAGGAGAAACTGTTACAATTTTAAGCAATGAGCTCTATTTTGCTAGCTCTGGAAGAATTTCTGGACCAGGCTGAAAGTAAAGAAGATTGATGAGGTGGAGTGTTGATAGGTGAGTTTGGATGATTAGAACACCCGAGCTTCACCAATGCTTTAAATTTCCAAGCTGTAAATAGCTACATTGCCGTGATGCACTGCCAATTGAGATGACTTGGTCAAATGCTCATAGATGTGGGATCCTGTGGTTGTTATGAAAAGAGATTGTTTGGATAAACCAGAATAAATTACACCCCCTACTGGCAAAACAATTAAATACAAAAACCATGTCTTAGTCTTTGTGAGTAAATGTGTTAAATTCACTCAGTTCACCTGGAGTTAAGGTTATATTAAATTGTTCTAAACATATTTTACCATTCATTGGTATGCTGGGAAATGGCTGTGGGTGTGGAGGAAAAAGTGTTTAGGTCTGAATAAAGGGTGGAAGGCCAGCTGGGCATAGTGGTCAGTTGGACTGTTAAAGTCAGCCCAGATTACAGGAAACCAGATGGGAGCAACTCATCCGCCTCTCAAGCTCCAGGCTTTGGCTTCAAACCAAAGCATTCAGTGTTATTTTGCTTATATCATACGTTGAAATATACAAAACTGACATCAGTTTAAAATGCAAGACCAGAAAGACACACAGCAGGCAGTAAAATGTGACATCATTAAGTCTGTATTTGAGCCTTTCTGGGACCTGATGGCTCATGATGTTTTATTCAAATTCCTGAACAATGGCATCTGTGCATAGACAATTCTGCCTGTTTATTTAATTAGTCATTTGCCTGCTGCTGGCGCGAAGTGATACCTTTGCAGTATGATTAAGTTACGGTTCACCACTGCTTCATGTATTATGACAGATGTTTTAGAGACGAGTGTAAATTAAATTTACACATGCCTGGTCAGTCTGTAAAATAAAATCCCAAGCAAAATTAAATGAAAACACATATTTTCAATTTAGGTATTCTAATATATAGACGTGATGAGAAGATATTAAATCTAACTTTGAGATAGTTAAGACTCCTGCAATATCAAAACACTGTCACACACATACTCAATATTGATTATTTTTGATAAGCATGAAAAAGACACACTGGAAATTAGAAACATGCTAAAATAAATTAGTATAGCCCCTTCCCCAGTGAATTACCCCTGTTACTTCCAATTCCCTATGCTATCATGCTGTCTCTTTCTATCTGAAAAGTCTGTCATGATAAGTTGTGTAATGTTTTGCGTTTCATTAATCTTACCTAGTTTGTATCTTGCTATATCAGGTTAATTATGAATCAAAATGCTCAACTTCCTGTTGGGACAACCTTACAATGCCAAACCTGTAAAATTATGCCAAATATACCAAATTACGACATAATTATATACACAATTATTTTCAAATTCCAATAAATGCAACAAAAAGTTTATGTCCTCTGTAGCCATTACTGGTCACTTTATGTTTTCCTAAGAAAATGGTAGAGATGGGTTGGAGTTTCTATGGAAACAGTGACTGCATCCAATTGAGGATGTCACAGCCTCTGCCCCATCTGAGGTCACTCGGCTACGAGATAATTTGATGATACAACACCTCCAGCCTGTAATGCACCAAGAATAATATGTTTCAATGGGCATTGGGGAAAATAGCAGAAATGTTCTTTTGTCACAGTTGCCCATCAAGATCATATGAAAGAGTTACAGATACAGAAATAGCACCAAAACGTTGTTGGTATGCTTTTGGAAATATACAGGTTATACGTTATTCTTTTTTATTTTATTTTTTTAAAGTTGTTTAAGTTTAAGCAGTTACAAATATTAGCTCTGGTAGAAAATGATGAGATTTAGTTAGCTGGAGGCTTGAAGGAACAAAAGAATATTACAGGTAGTGTAGTCTGCTTCTTTGTAACCACCATCAAAAGACCAGCAATCAAGAAGATGCTATTCAGCCAAGAGAGTAGTCAATTTATTCATAATGGGGATCCAACACAAACGTCTTAATCATGATGTCATTTCCTTCAAGGTAACTATGCCAGAGATTGAACCAATCTGTTACTTCATTGTTTGCATCTATGCTCAGTCACATTGTATTGATTAATGAGCCTAATAGGTTTTAAGTGTGTGTGTGTCCAATAATCTGATTTGGGGTATTCATTCTTTATGCTTAACCTTTGCTTATCTTGATTAACCTATAGGCCTTTATCTATAAATGTATTTAATTATTTTCAGGACAATACATAAGAATTACCATCTATATAAATGTGCTAATGTTAACCATACTGCTAATTTTCAGCTGCCAGACAGATAATAACTTAGCCATAAAAGAATAAAACACACAACCTGTAAAACAGCAAATTGGTGGGACAAAAAGCAACCATTGTGGAAAATAGGACAAGAATTGAACAGTTTTTTTTAAACCATTTTTTGATTCCTTCTCTGGGGTCTTTACCACACCGAATATCTACAGAGATACGGAAAGGTGCGCGTGTCCCTTTAAACAAGGTACCTTTAAACATAATGTTATCTTTAACTGCATTTCCCACAATGCACAGTGAATAGGAGGGTCTGTGGACTTCTTCATAATCAGGTCAACCAATCATACGCATCCCCAGGCGAGCGCGTACTTCGAAATAGTATTACGTTGTCAAATGACTTTCTGATATTTTACAGATTCTAAATTTCTGCCAATCGACACCGCCATTCTTCCAACGACCAATCAAAGAGTCATTATGTGACATATGGGCGGTAACATTTTCGACCAATCATATTGAATATGGCGTTTAAACGGTGAGCGCGGGCGGTCCTAGATTGGCTGCGGGGTGGGTCCAACAACTGGGGACGCGTGCTTGAATTTGAATCAAGGCGCAGGCCGACTACTTGTTCCGATAATAGTCTGCTGCTACCCCACAACGCATACAGTGACTTTATTCTTAGATTATATTTATTATTATTTGATAAAATAGTAACTACTTTTGCATCTGTGTAATATTTCTTCACTATCTCCGCAACGTTTAAATCGCTCCTAAAGTCGCTGTTGGCTGAGAGATCACTGTACTTGCAATGAAAGCGGGCGGTAAGTAACTTAACTTTGTTCTTTACATTTGCCTGCCTACATTTTCTTTCCCCTTTTTAACAGAAATGCTAAAACGATTAAATGTAAAATTAGTTTTATGGACGTGTTGTTGCATTTTCTCGCAAATATACGAATAGCTGCAGAAGTTAACCAGCACAGGCGTAGTCGTAGATTTCCTCAGCTACTGTAGGTAACGTAACTGTAACGTTAGTTTCAATCAGGTTAATGGAGGTATTATATACGAAAGCGCGTCTTTTCGTGCTCTTATGCTTATTTGTCGTGGTTAGAACCTAACGTTTAATATTTAACTTCGTGAAACCTGTTTTTAACTCAAAGTTGTGTTTGAACCAGAGGAGGGAAATTTGGGCGCTCACTAGTTTTCCCAGTCTCAGCTCACCGTAGTCACTTAGTTGTTATTTCACCCAAATATTTATTTGGGTATGTTGTATACTTATTTTAATAATCGTGGTAGCCTTTTGGTGCATTCTAACATTTTCGTGAGTTTGCCTAGACCACCCGGAGTTAACTCACTTAATCATCTTAATCTTGGTCTGGGTGTTTCTGGCTACTAGCTAACATCACTACCTGGCCTCTGTCTTCCTTGAAATGAACTGTAAATATGTGTGTTTGACATCACTGTGAGAATTAATTTACCAGCTTTGCATTTAGATGTGAAATGCCTCAGGTCTGTTTTGTGGGTACACTTAAAATGTTGTGTTTCTTATACTAAGGGAAGTGTTAATGTATAGATTTATATTGGTTTCTCTTTCTTTTAGTAGTCCACTGCCGTTGTTCAAAATGCTACTCTGTTCCGACAAGAAAGCGGGTGCGTAAGCGAACCCCAGGCCTGACTTTGCTGTCTCTGCCTGAGGAAGTCCTCCTCTGTGTGCTCCAGTGTCTCTCCGCTGAGGACCTGCTGTCTGTCAGAGCAGTGAGTAAACACTCTGTAGCACTACTACACCACCTCTAGCATGTTTGTGCGATGTGATTCCAGGTTTGTTCTGGTTCAACATCTTGTGGCCACCTGAGTAAAAGGATAAGATATTTTCCTTTTTTAGGGATTAATTGTCTCCGTTTCTGTTACAGGTTCACTCTCAGCTGCGGGACATTGTTGACAACCACTCCAGTGTGTGGGCCAGGGTCAGTTTCAGGGACACATGGCCCTGTCCTAACACCTTATGGCTATTTGAAAGGTACTTTCACTTCGGTCAAATAAAACTGACGTTTGTCTATGTGGGTTACTTGAACAATGTTATGTACTTCTCTCACTTCCTTTAGGGCTGCTGAGAAAGGAAATTTTGAAGCTGCTGTGAAGCTTGGGATTGCTTATTTGTACAATGAAGGACGTAAGTTAAACTCTTCACAGCTTCCTGTTTGAATTGTTCATTGAGAATAGACATTCTGTTAGTGGTTATCCTTTTTTCACTTGTGCATCCTGGTTAAACAAAGGTTAAACAAAATCAGGGGCCTATAAAAATCCTGTTTGTAAATATTGTAAGTAATTGCCTTCTTTCTCTCTGCTAGCGTTGCTGAGTGATGAGGGACGAGCAGATGTATGTGGTCGCAAGGCCTCCCACTTTTTCAGCATGGCAGAGAGCCTGCGCTCTCCCACCGCAGATCCCTTTATCTGGGTGTTTATCCGTCCGCCATGGTCGCCCACTGGCAGCTGCTGCAAGGCCGTGGTGTTCGATCGTCTCAAGACTGAGTGTGACAACAACGTGGTAGGTTTTTGCCAATTAAGACGACCAACAGACATGCTTTATTTCAAAGCAACCTTTTGTTTTAACAATGAGCAGTGACTGCCATTGTTTTAATAACAGGAAAATGATTTGAATAAATGCTTCAGCAGATACTACTTTTCTCTGACTATTTCATTATTTATTTCCTATATTTTGGCTTAGATATTGTTTGTATTGTGCTTTTAGCACTAAAAAAGGAAAATAAAAGACAACATATCACATTAAATCAAACTAAAAGTATAATAACTACTGCACAATCCAGTGTTTATAAGCATGAAAGTATTGTGTCAAATATATCATAAGTGTTTATTAATATAAGTTTTTTCTTTTCACTACAGGAGAAGAGGGCGCCCTTATTGCACTGTTTGGCTAGAGTTTTGCAGCTTTTTGATGTAAGTGAGAGTGATACTGTCCCTGATTTTCCTGATGGGGTTAGCCCAGTTTCTATTAGCCTGTGCGCTAAGCATAGATCATTGTGTTGCTGGTACAGGGGGCTGTCATTAGCAGCACAGATGGCACAATTGTTGTTTTCTCCTCTCTTCTTATAACACAGCTGTTGCCTCACTGTCTCCGTTTATTCTTCCTACTCACAGTCTTGGTGTGTTTTATTAGTTAACAAATTATTCCACACAGCTCAAAATGATCAAATATGCTTACGTTCCTTTTCCATGTGTGGATGACACAATGTTAGGCCACTCCTCACTTTGAGAATATTGTTATTTCTTTCAAGGAGAAAGAAAGACAGTTTGAGGCCATATCTATGCTTGAGGAGTCTTCAAAGGCTGGCTGTCTACAGAGCTCCTACCTGTTGTGGGAACAGAACCGTAAAGCAGCTGTGAGTCTGAATTTAATGTAGTATTCCTCTCTGGGTAACTCTTGAAATGCTAACCTTAATTGGTTGAAGCCACTGTGATCTTTCTTCATTATCAAACACAGATTCATTCAGTTTGTTTATAGTATCTTTAAACATGCACTAACACTAATTTAAGGGAGAACGAACTGAATGGCCAACTCCTTTATTGAATGTAGAGAACTGTTTTGGGGATATATCTACTGACATGACTGTATTTGGGACCTTTTTGTGTTTGAATCTCAGATGGCAGATCCAGGCAGGTATCTCCAGTGTGTCCGAACCCTCAGGGATTATGCTGGCAAAGGATGCTGGGAGGCACAGGTGTGTTCAACACCGATTTTCTATTAAAATAATAGTGCAGGAATTGACTTCAGATGTTGTTCTTCGTCTTCAGTCTTGTTATAGCTTTCTTTGTCAGTCTGCACTCGTGTTCATTGTAATATTACAAAAGAAAGTGACGTGTGTTTGACAGCTATTCATTTGTCATCTTTTTCCAATTCTTCATTTGTCCAGAGTTTGAAGTTGTTCTTATTCAAGTGTCAGGAGGTCTTGACAGTTGTTGACATACTTAAAGCCCAAGCTGCACCACTGAGTCATAAATATGAGTAATCTGAATCACAAAATCTGTAATTACAGCATCAAACCTTCTGCCCTGCTCAGTCCTTCTTTTTTCTTTCAACTCAACAAGCTGTCAAGTATTTTTAAACCGTTAAACAATATTTACCATATTTGCTTTTCTTTACCCAGATTGCTTTGGCCAAAGTGTGCAGCAGTGGGAATCCGCTGGGTTTGGAGGCAAATGCCTGCTGCGAATTAGTGGCCCAGCTTTTCAGTTCCTCCAACCCAGTGTCACGGCAATGTGCTCAGATTATCCTCAGACGAGGCATAAAGGACACAATGAGGTAGTTGGGAACTCTACCATAATATTACTGGCATGATTATAGATAATTTAATTTTCCCAACAGAGCCATTGTGATGACTCACTATGTTCTGATCAGGGATCTGGAAAACGGAACCTACTGTGGCTTTCAGGCAGATTTTAGTATTTTTAAATTGTAATCTGGCCATCATTGCTTTTTTTTTTTAGATCAGACAGTTAACTTTAACCATGAGGATAAGTGGCTTGTTTTACTTCTTATTTTAGTGTCTTTTACCATATTACATTACCCAAGGACTTTTTACTGTTTAGACTAGGATATCAATATTTATGCATAAGATATTAAAAACCTGTTTGCCTCTCCCTCTTTCTGCCTCTGTAGGTACATCCTAGTGGACTGGCTCGTGGAGGTGACCACGATGAAGGACTTCTCCAGCCTGACACTGCATGTGACGGTGGGCTGTGTGGACCGATACCTTGCTGTGCGCTCTGTCCCCAAGGCTCGCCTTCAGTTATTAGGCATCGCCTGCATGGTAGTTTGTACACGGTAAGAATCAGCTTTCTCTCAAATATCCCTGTGCATTTTGTTCCAATGCAGGTGTTAATATAATTACAGTTGTTTTATGATTACATTATTATTATACGGAAATAGTCTTTGATGTAGAATTTCCAATCTTTTTATGGGGATTTGTATTAGACATCATTTTTTTACTTCTTTTTCAGCTATATTAGTAAAGAAATCCTCACCATACGTGAAGCTGTTTGGCTCACAGACAACACTTACAAGTACGAGGACCTGGTCCGTATGATGGGAGAGGTAGTGTCGGTGTTGGAGGGAAAGATCAGGGTAAGTACGAAAAATATCTCCTACATTCTTTAAATCTGGTTTTCATTCATATTGAAACATCCTTCGTAGATTTTAAACATGTAAATGTAAAGAGTGTGTATTTCTGTTTAGAGCCCCACACTGCTAGACTATGGGGAGGTTCTCCTTTCTCTGCTCTCTCTGGAGAGACGGACCACACACCTGTTCAGCTACATCTGTGAGCTGTCGCTGCTCTACTCTGCTCTTGCCACACCGCCACCTGCGAAACTGGCCTGTGCTGCACTACTGCTTACACGAGCACTACATCACTATGGTAACAACACTAACTGATACCCATGTACACATGTAAGAAGATTCATCGTGTTAACACTGGCACGCAATGCAAAAAATGTTTTCAAACAAGCAGAATTAATAGCTTCAGTTAAATGTAAAGTTTATTTTCACTTTGACTTCTGTTTATGTGTGTGGTTATTTCTCTGCAGCTCCCCTGTGGCCCAGCCAGTTAGTGGACTACACGGGCTTCTCTAAGCAAGACCTTGTCTCCCTGTCTGTGCTGCTCTATGTCAAGTGGTAAGTTCCTTAAAGTGTTTATTTTGATGGGATAGGTTGCTATGCATGCAATGTAGGCACTTCTTGGTTTTTGGTTTTAAACAGCCAAAATGAAATAAGTTAGAACCTCAGTCCAGCAAAGACATCAGCTCTGTTTCATAACTAAGGTTGATAGAAGGCTTTACAATTTATAAAATGAATATATGAAACTATTAATCTACAATATGAACAACAGCATGTCAGAATGAATACTGTAGATGCGGAAACTCGATGTATATGTTGCTCTCCATTTTCTGCTGTTTAATTTTCCATTGGGCCACACATACAACCAATGAAAATGGATAACAAGAATTGATTTATGGCGTGTCTGGCTGTATTCAGCATGCTCACATAGATTAGATGTAATATTGTTTTTTAACATCTGGTGCCCAAGAAAATGGATGACCATTAAGGTTTATATGCTTAGTCATAAGTAGAAGGCACTTGGACTGTAGATGTAGGGTAAGATGGGGGAGTGTGTCTGTGTGTGTTTGCAACCATCGGTGAGTCACCGACTGAGTCACATAAACGTGCCTCAGGGGGAGTCTCTTTGATAGGTGAGCACCTTAATTCAACAATCTGTAATTTTCAAATGGAGAAATAACAAGATTTGTCTTCAGGAGATGATTAAAGAGATGCAACAAGGGCAGTGGATCGAACTCATTTTTCATTTTCAATCTCTTTCTCTCCGCAGTTTTAGTCGAGATGTTCCCAAAGATTACAGACATGTGTCTCTTACTGGAGTTAAGCAGCGGTTTGAAGATGAGGCCTACCATCGTATCAGCAAAGAAAAGGTGCTTTACTGTTTTGTTTTGTTTTTCTACTTGACTGTATAAAACAAACTTTTCTAAATTCAAACCCAAACTGCCTCTAATTGCTTATCTAAATGTTTTTGGTCATTTTTTTGCCTCCATTAGGTCATGGACTTTAAAGAGCTGTGTCTATTGTTGGAGATTCCGGAGGTGGAGCCTCAGATGGAGCCTCCAAGTCCCACTGGTCAACCAGCAGATATTCACACCTTCCTTGCCTCACCGTCCAGCACCAGCAAGCGGTAAGCCAGTTACTATCAAACATAGCACGTCAGAGCTTGGTGGGATTAAAAACAATAAATGGCTTAACAAAACATTCATTAAAAATATTATCCCCTGAAATATTCTAAATTAAAACCTATCCTGTTGGCAGTTTTATGAGCCTGTTATATTTTAATTGTATATCTCACTGAGCACTCTAAAGCTCACTGGTATTGCAACGACTTCTGTAATAAAAACATAACCAAAATTTAAGAGAAAGAGAGGCAGATATAATGCTTAGTGCTTAATGTTTATATTAAACTGTGTGTTCTAGATAAATCTTTGTATTTAAAGTGACTGTCACAGAACTAGAAAATTATGCAAGATATGAAAAACAACCCAATAGCTGACTGTAAAGTGATCAAACTCTTTTGCTCATTTAGCGGTTTTTATCCTTGCTGAGTCTCCTGAGCTCCGTGATTTGCGAACGTCTTGTCCAGAAGGTGTCTGTTTATGCCATCTGTGAGACGCTCCCATGACTCACCGTAACGTACTGTTTCTCCACTTTCTCCCAAGGCGACGCGATGACAACATGCAGGCTCACAGAGCCAGCTTCGTGGCAACGCCCACAGCGGAGCTGTCCAATCAGGAGGAGATGCTGCTAGGGGACATCCTGGACTGGAGCTTGGACACGTCCTTTTCTGGTTATGAGGGTGATCAGGAGGAAGAGAGCGAGGGAGAGAAAGATGAGGATTGTGAGTCTTGATCGGGACTACTGTGATTTTATTCTCAAAGGAGTTCTGTAGAGCATGTAAATGAACCTAGCAAAATGTGTAAAATAATGCATGAGTCACTCTTCCAGTAGGACATTATGTGACTAGAGATGGTTCAGCATAGTCACTTAAACTTAGGACTTTACTTTGTGCAGGTTTATCATTATAGACAAATGAACTGTGTGTTCCGTTGTTATAAACTAACACCTATTTATTCTCCTATAGCTTCAATGATTTCCATTAAACTTGACATACTGGCGGATGGAGACAGAGGACTAGAGCACTGCAGAGCTTTATCCAGTGATGAAGACAGCTTATGCGAATCAGAAAGGAACATGAACGAGGAATGCCAAAGCCAGCAACCCTCCTTCATCTCTCCAGATGTTCACAGCTCAGGATACTCCTCTGTCCAGAGTGTTAGCCCCTCGTCAACTTGCTCTTCCTCCTCTCTTATGCCTTGCTCATTCAAGACCTTGACCGCATCTTTGGGTGTAGCTTCTGCTACCGCCCAACCAGGCTTCAGCCTTTTGGTGCCTATGCAGAGGCCCCGGGGCACCTCTAGCAGACAAGTGAAGAGGAAGAACTCTGCTGCTCACAGTGGAGGTGAGGTGGAAGGAGAAGAAGAGCTGGATGAGGACATGAACAAGTATTCTGTAAATGTGGGGTTTCTCAGCCTATAGCCAGTGATTATTTGAATGGCCCCAAGCTGTTCACACACCACTTGGTCAGTCATTTTTCTTTCAGCACTTTTCTTTCCTGTTTCTCACCCCTGTCGCTCTGTACTGGTCCTTTAATGCCAGAAGATCAAGAAACCCTGGGCTTTAACAAAAGTAAGGGAAAATAAATATACAAATATGAATTAACTAAAAAAAACACTTCTCGTCGTTGTTGCATTTCATTTACACGTTTACAAGCATGGGATAGTGAAATACCTCCCATTAACCTAGATTCACAGTCAGCTCTGGAACCACTGGAACTCGACTTTCCTCAGGACCATGATGCATTGTTTGTCGTTTCTCTTGTTTTACAGCCTCCTACAACAAACTATCTCAGATCACATTAGATAGTTGGAAACAAAATCAGACCTCAGAACTGGACAGATATAGCTGACATGTCAAGGTAATTTATGATAGTATCTGATATGCACTGTACACGAATCTTGTATGTTTTGATTGTCATAGGTGACACTTATATCTGCATCTGAAGCAATATGATTGTATGTATTTTTCATATTTGGCTTCGTCCTTAGTTCTACATGTTTGCCAAAGGTACTGTGGTGGTGATGTCATTTGTGTTTTCAGGGGCATCTGCTAAAAAAAACGAAACGGCTGTGAAATAAGTATTTTAGTAGTCTGTATCTTCTATATTCTTGTGCATATACACCAGTTGTGCTGATAAATATATTTGACCTGTAGCACACTAATCCCATCAGTAACACTAGACAGGTGTCAGGATGTTAACTGATAGACATCGACACACTAAATGCTATGTTAAGGTGGGTTAATAACTGAATTAAGAATTCCCAGCACGATGAGTGTCGTACAGTTTGTTATCCAAGTGCTTGCTGCTGCACACTCATAACAGGTGGCGCCCTGTGCAACATTATACATCTAAATTAGGTCTAGCACTTTTATCATCACGGAAGGAGCACAATTCAGTGAAATATGACAATTTCAATGCTTGAACAATCAATACTGGAGAGTGGTTTTCATTGTTTTGCCTCCCTGAGGAGAAATGGAAGTTCAGACACTAAAGGAAAATTATTACTTGATGAGGTTTTTAAAAGTACTGTATGTGTCATTCAGGGCAGAATATAAAATGTGCCTAGGTGTTTGTGACTGACTGTAAATACATGTTTAAACTGTTACTCTAGACTGGTTATCTCCTGTGTTTTCAACATGTACATAGTGCTATATGTATAAATGAAAAAGAAAGAATAGGCCACTATTACTTGAAGATGTTTTTTTTTTTACTTCCAATAAGGCAGTTTTATTTTTTAAACTTCTATTTTCCTGCGGTGTGGTGTTTTCTAAATAAACCTGTGATGTGACTGTGTGGTTCTCATGTTGAGTTCAAATAAAACAAGACATCATGGGGGTTCTTTTTTGAAAACGTAATCAGCCCATGCAAACACAGTTTAATAACTGGCATATTTACCCAAAGAAATGTTGCTCGCTTATTACTCAAGACTGAGTTTGGTCATGTGTGAGCTCATTCCAATGAGCTATATTATTTGTTTCTCAACCTGTTTTTCTTGGGTTGAAGCAACATAAAGAATGTTTGTTGGAGAAAATAAATTGCTTAGTTGAAAGCTCACTGTAGATAAGTGTGTTTGTGCTTAATGTAGATTTGAAGACTGAAAGCCTGAGTTCAAGTTTTCTTCACAAGCTTATCAAATTCAGGTGGCTGAGCCAACACAGGGTTTTAGAGTTATGTAGAAATGGAAATTTCTCCTCATAAACGGAACACAGTTAACTAATTTATAGAACCGTATCTCTTTCGCCTATGATTAAGGTCTAATGTTGTGTTAAAACCTTTTCCTGGCAGTGAGAAGAAGGCAATTACTTCTTAAAAATCTTTTTACCAGAATTTATAGTAAATCCAGATGGTCAACTGCTGAGTCTAATAACACTGAAATCAGCACAAGAATTAACATGTTTTAAAACTGACAGTGTCCCCAGTGGCAGGTTCGACCCTTGCATTAAGGGGATGCTTCATTCATTTTACACATAACTCTGTGTTTACTTGCCACGTCCTATAATACCCTTCTACTATATCATCTGTAACACAGAGGAAAGTCAGTGAGACTTGAGATTTAAAAAAACAAAGGCTTTGTTATCAAGTGGAGCTAAAAGGAGTACCACATTTAACTGACTCTGGAGTTAGTAGTTAAATCACCTAATAGCACGTAAGGCTGCCATAACAGCTACATTAAATGAACAATGAAGTGACAGAATGCTGTTTTGATCTTCTTTGAGGATATTCTACTGGTTTTGCTTAAAATGGGGTTTTTTTTACAGTGTGGTATTAATACTCAAAACAGAAAGGAGGCGCTTTTGACAAGACATTATTACAAGTTACAACAAGTTATTATTATGTGGCTAGGTCTGTTTAGGTTCTGTATTTTGTACAAAATGTGGAAATAGAGCAGAGGTGGAGGTGAAGAGTCCTTGCAGATAAGATAAGCATTTTAGCAGTAAGCCAAAGTCTGTTGCGTCAGCTTGACAATTGTTCATTTTATCTCCTTGAGGGGGAATGCTCAATTTTTGAGAGGATTTCATGGAACAGGTCCCAGAAGCTGAAATATATGCAAAGTGTGTGGAGAAGTGTGGCTAGAAATTGTTTGTGTGGTCCAAGTCTCTTGTAAGTTTAAAGTGTTGGATTGAGGTGTACAAAGCTTTCTCCAGATTCTCTGAATCTTTTAACGTTATCATAATAATAATAATTATTATTATTATTATATTTGCAGTGTCATGTAAAGAAACATTGGTTTTGTACTGAACTATTTGCGCATCTTGTCTTTCACGGAGTAATATCCCTCTTCCCATTGTTCTGAAAGACTCTCTACCCTATTGCAGACTGTACCAAATGGCCTCTACTGACCAAAACCAACTGGTGTTTTTAGGTTTTTAAATTTTTTTTTTGCATCTATCTCAACTTTTTTTTGTAAAATGTGTTGTTGGCATCAAATTAAAAAATGCTGAAATACATTTTTCAAAAATACCAATTACATTTATCAGTTAATTTGGACATAGAATTGTACGTATCTCACCACGCATAAGCATAAATTGCATCATGGGAACTGTAGTTTTCAGCCATTTTGGAGCTTTATTTTTTTGTCTTCTGTGAATCTGCACCTTTATAAAAGTGCAAAGTAGTGCTGTATGTGTGTACGACAATGCGGCAAAAGGTTACAGTGTAAATGTAACTAATAATACCAGAAAAATAGATAATACATACATATACGATACTACACGTATATGGTGTAACATATAATATAGATCTAGGCAGATGTGCTTTTGAAGTCCAGCTGTGGAAACCATGTGACGCCGCCGTTGTGGTCACGTGAGTTGTTGTTGACGTTTGTCGCTGCGCTCTGCCATGAATTCACGGCTTTCTCCGGCAGCTGCTGCAATGTCATCTCTTCGCTAGCTGGCAGCAAAAAAAAAAACAGGGAGAAAACCTGGGCCAGGCTGCACACGTCGTTCGCTTAACTAATGCCAAGCCGAGCCTCGGTCCTATCGGTGAGGAAAGAAGCCCCGCAGTGCTGGTTATGGAGCAGGTTTAAGACAATAAGGAGTGATTGTTTTCACGTCGAAGGGAAGGAAGGGACCACCGATTGGGAAGTTCAGCCTGGAACCTGATCTCTGTGTGTGGTAAGTTGACGTGTGTGTGTGTATGTGTGTTTTGGATATGTTTGATGGTGATAACTGGAAAAAAATAGATCCCACCGGTGAGTCAGCACGTTAAATTTCACGTTGAATTTCCTAGCTTTGTTCCTTAGCTCGATCATCGGTATTCATCACAATACTTAGAGATTGACGAGCAGGGCAATTGACCAATCACGTGGCTGCGCTTGACCAATGAGGGACGAGAAAGGCCGATTTCTGTTAATGTGGGACATGTTCACTTCCACGGGGCTTTTGGGGTATTTTGTTTGTTAGAACAAACCAACACGCTCAAAAATAACCAGTATGTTCACGTTTAAATTAAATTACATAGATGATAGATTCCATTTAGCTCGACATGTCATGAAAAGGTTGTGGCAGCGCAGTGTTATTCAGTTTCGTTTCATTTATGAAGTCGTGGCGTGTTGTGAGATAGGATTTTAATATAATATATTTATTGCAATCAGACTCACACGAGCAAAACTAGATTACTGTTGCTTTAGGAACTTTAATGTTCACCTTCTGGCAATTTTACGACGTAATTATATATTATCAATATTAACAAAAGTTCATATTATATATTAGATTGGCATGGAGACGTTTCTATTTGTGCTTGTGACTATGATATAACTAAAAAAAAGGATCTCCATTGCCTTGTCCAACTAGTTCAACATGTAGATAACAACGGTATGTTTTTATCTTTTCCTCATTGTCCTTTGGTTTTCTTTGTCATGCTGACTTTCCATGTTCATGTCACCCTTTTAATTAGTTAGACTTTATTCTGTTTGTTATTTGTTATATTGTTATCATACAGTTTCTTCGCTTTCCAAATGTTCATACAAACAACTAAAAATATTTGTTTTGATAGGGCTGATCGCTCAATTTCACTTCTCTTTTTTCAATATAATGACTTTTTGTTAAATAGAAATTGAGAACAGAAAGAGCCTCCACAGATGGCCACAGCTGTCATGAGAACAGTATAAACCTACAAGAAAAAGAACATGTTTATTCTTTGAAATTTAATACAACATTCAAAAATTGAATATTTAGTTTGAGCTTCATACAAAAAATGACACCATCTTTATGTTGTCAGCTGCTGTAAAACGTTGACTGGGCTGCGTTTCTTGATCCAAACAAAATGGCGATAATGCAACAGTTCGGACTGCTGGTGTGGAAAAACTATCTTCAGCAGGTGAGTTTGAGGAAGGTACTGCTACACCCAGTCTACATGTGTACTTAAAACGTGCTGGTGTTTTAAACTCTCTATTGCCAGAAGTAGCTGTGTTTACAGAGAAGATTCCTGGATGACAGTATTTATGACGTTATAGGCTCATGTGACACCATAAATACAGTAAAGTGACTTAACATTTTGTTTTCTGCAACTTATGATGTTACTCAGCTACTTGGAGACTAGTTGTTTTTTTTACACACTGAAACTAGATCAACACAGTGACATGCTTCTCTTTGCCTTATTTGGTTATCTTTGGAGAAGTTGTACTTTAGTTGTTTTGATGTATTCCTTTCTTTCCAGTGTTGTGACACAGCAATTAAATAATTATCCCTGTTGTTAGGCAAAAACGTATTTCACTTCAGTAACAAAAGATTCACTCAGCTGTTGCTCAACATATTATACAGGTTCCATATGCAGAATCTCCATGTCCTGTGGTGGCAGTTTGAGTTTTTAACTTGAGGCTTTCATTGTTGCATAGTTCATGGGCACCATAACATCACGTTTCAGGTTTCTGTCTTCAGTGTACAGAAGATTGGCAAACAATGAACAAACAATGCCTTATTTCCTGGCTGCGTAATGCCTCGAAACACTGCTTTCATAGTTTTAAACATTAACATCAGTTGTTGGTTGCACAATGCTGCAGCTATTCAGAAATGGAAGCAGCAATTTGCTCCACAGCATACTGCTGTGGGGTCATTGCTCCATCACTCTATCCACTCACTCCTGCTCCTGTTGTGGTTGTTGAGAGATTACCATTAGAAACAAGCACAAAATGTGCTGTGAATCTTGGTGTTGTTAACATGAGACATGTTAATTATGCAATCTGTGTTTCAAACTGTAACATATTACCAGGTTTTACCTTGACATCAAAATTGTAGACATTGTATTTCAGCTCTCTAAAAAACAAAGGCTGTTAAACAATGACTATATCTTTTTGTTGGTGTCTCTACACACTTTAAAAACTGTGTATTTTGTTGTACTACAATGACAAGTAGCTTTACGAGAGCAAATCGAAATGTTGTGTCAGCAATATTTGTGAATTAAGATAAACATTTTAATTACCCAGCCACCCCAGAAGAAATCTATACAAAATTAGCTTGAATTAGTTTCAGCTAATTTCCTCAATCGAAGCAGCTCAATTAACATTCTAAATAAGGTTAACGGTTTCTGGCCCTTTTTAACGTGATACCAATGTTATTTAGTTCCTTGTTTAAGTGTTGCATTCAGTTGCTACTGCCTGTTTGTCACAAACTGGTCCACATTGACCTTCTCACAATGGAATCATCACGACCACAAGCCCTCAGTTTCCTGGATACTGAGGCTGTTACACACAGATAAAAATGCATTCTTGATAAAAGTACATTTATTATGGTACTGTGTCTTGGAAGCATATAGATTATATGAAAGCTAAACAAAACCTAGATGTGGTGATGTAATCTGAAGAACCCAGGTCAACAACCAACTATAAATGGTAATGGGTTTCTCAGATTCTGATTAAAAAACAAAATAACTTGAGTGAGAGCAGTAAATGATACAGTACCAAATTCAGATCCTTTTTAATTTTAATTAACAAATGAAAATAAATCAGTATTAGGTAAAGTCAAACGCTTAACATCTACAGAAAATTATGTAGAAATCGTGTCATATTTAATTACAAACAAATGTCTGTTTCCACACTGACAGTGGGTTACCTAAATCTAAGCAGTTTATCATTGAGTCCAAGGTGACAGCTGTAAATTCAAATAAATTCTTTGCAAATATTACTTAGATTTCACAAAGAATTACTGGACGTCTTATCTCATATTTATGCAATAATATGCGTCTATAAAGATGAATTAACTATGTGCCTTCGGTCTGATTTAAAAACCTTTACCTCATATTCCGTCAAAGCCTTCATTAATATTTTCTTTTGTTACCCCTTATTGTAATACCTTACACAGCCTGTTCCTCTATTTCTGCTCTTCAGAAACGTCAAATCCTGGTCACGTTGGTGGAGGTACTCCTGCCGCTCCTCTTCTCCAGCATCCTCATTGTGCTGCGTCAAAAAGTGCCTTTTAAGGACTTCCCAAATGACACGATTTATGAGAGCTACACAGTTGACATGCTACCCACCAGCTTGATAGATTTACAGCTGGCCTATGTACCCAGTAACTCCAGCGTGGTGCGTCAGGTGGCGGAAGATGTGCGAGTCGGCTTGTTTATGTCCACAGGTAAGGTATAGGTAAGAAATGGATGTTTAGTACAGCAATGGTGCCTTATTTAAATAGCCTAAAATCAGGGGATAGAATGCGAACCTATGGCTGTAGCCTAATTTATGAGACAGGTATTGATCTTGTCTTACGGTTTAGCAAATAAGCAAAATGTCACTAAATACGACCATTTACTCAACATAACACTCAATGGAACAAAATTCAGTTTCACTGTTAATCACTAAGCTTGAGATTGTTTGCTAGCTTAATTCTAAACTAATGCTTATTGGGAAACCATAACAGTGTTTATTTAGAATGATTCTCCAAAGCATGTTGTGATGCTGTCTGGGTCAATATACATATTTAAACTACAATATTATAGATCAGTATGGTAGTGGTAAAAGCTTTTTATGTGAATTAGCCATATGTTCCTACAGAATTTAACTAGACAACTACCGTCATTATAAACGGAGGAATCAATGGCTCAGCCTTTCTACCAATTTGGGATAGACGTAGGAATAGTGTTTCCTCTGGAAACAGCAATCAAGAGAGCAAATATACCACACCGTTCTCTTATTGCAGGCTGTACCACATGGACATTTGAATAAGGAATGAAAATAATAAGTTCACACACTGGCTCTTTCTAATTAAAAAACAGACCCAGCATTTGTGTGACACAGAAGCCACAGTCGTCCGAGATCCCAGCTCAGCCATTAATGAATAATTCAGCTTGTCTCAGTGTTTAAGGGGAAAGGTGGAGGGCAATCTACTAAATACTACTAAATAATATAGGATTTTGGAAATGATTATGTCAGTATATTTTTCACACCATTTTGTGTGTTGCACTCCTTCCTCTGAAATGTTCCACATGTGGGACTAATAAAGGATTCTCTTATCTTATCTTCTTTTGAGCAACCTCTCTATTAATCAGCTTCCCTGTTGGTATCTACTGTATCTCAGCTGTTCATTACATGTTGCTTATTCATTCGCCCTTTAAATGTTACTGTTAGCTAATTATTTAAATTGTCTAAGAGGTAGTTACATTTTAACAGAGTTGCATTAGCTAATTATTTCAGCAGTATTTTGGAAAAGCAACTGAAGTTAAAGGCAGTGTGTCAAGGGTGTGTTTTACAGCTGTCTGTCCTCAACCTTTGTCTGTCTGCGCACTCCCTAACTCTGCGTCTCTCTGCAAGTGTTTATTTCGTGACCCAGCTTTAACCCTGAAATGAGCGTGTGAGGCAGAATACCTTCATGTGTACTTGATAAGTGAAATAATAAAAAGCGATTGGGAAATTTAGTCCTAAAAAAAGAAAGACATTGTGAAAGGGGGAAGTGAGAGGAATGTAAAATGTCTTTATTATTGATCTGATCTCTGTTTTCATTCAGTCTCATTTGAACTGTTTTCAGTCTGTCTGCTATTAATGGTGTCATAAAATTATTAGTGGTTTAGTTTAAGCATATATATGATGTTTTTATGTAATCGGGCATCTATGTCACAGAGAGCATGCGGGCGTGCTTAAGTGCACTTTTTTCCTCTTCAGGATTTGACCTGTTGTATTGAAAGTATTGGCCGTAGCATTCAGTATGCTGACAGAGTCTAGACCACCCTCTTGGATGTGAGTGAGAATAGCAAGCATCAAGGTCGAGCAGTGAGAAAGATATGAAAACAGACGCATGTGAGATGAATATCTGATGGAACATCTTTGAAAATGTGTGTTTGTGTGTACGTTCCTTCTTTGCAGTGCGTGGCTTTGAGACGGAGGAGCAATTTGAAGAATATGTGCGAAATTACCCTCTGTCAGGAAAACTACTGGCAGCTGTGGTGTTCGAGCATCCTTTCAGCCATGACGACGAACCTCTGCCCCTAAAGGTACAAGGCAGAACACACATACACACACACACACACACACACACATGGTGAGGGACAGTTATCCTCACTTCCAGATGCATAAATATATATACACTAATGAAACAAAGCATAAGACGTAAGCGGTTCTCTATCAGACAGACAGACAAAGGCTGTGTACGACAGTACACACACTGTTGAACCTTAAGGAGTGGTTGCAGTAACAGTTTTAGGGACTCTTAACATTTATCAAACTGTTTTAAAATATGCACTACATACTGCTAATGTTTCCCTGCCCTTAGAGTAACAGCAACTGTAAAAAGTGCCTGAACCAGTATTACTGGTTCAAGCTCTCATTCTCCTGCCTAAAAGCCTGTTTGTGTAATTGTGCCGCTTAGGCTGCGTTTTTTGCCAGTAAATAGTTTAAACATAGAAGTAATCAGACTACCTTTAACGCAATGGTGCATGGTAACTGTACTGCATGATTTCATTTGATTAGTAAAACCAGCCTGTTTGTTCCGATTAAATGTTTGGTTGCGTAAGAGTAGAGTTAAAATGTATTCTTGGAATCCTGCTGTGTTGAAGGAAAAAAACCTGACGGGACAAACCTGTGACAGGTGATTCACAGATTCACAAAGCGCGATCCCATATAGAAAAATCTTTATTTGAGAGCATTTAAAGCGACTGACAGGCTTGATAGACTCGAGGGGTTCAGGCCAAATCTCACACTGTACTAGGAAGAGAGAAATGTAATCCTACTCTTTATTCTGAGTCATTTTCTCACATTTAGAGACAAATTTTTATTCAGTGTTATTCCGTCTCTGTGTCTGTGTCATATCAATTCAGATCAATTTTGTGGTCCATGGTGAGGGACAGTTATCCTCACTTCCAGATGCATAAATATATATACGCTAATAAAACAAAGCATAAGACATGTGACTTTGAATCTACTTGTTCTGTTCTTTTTACAGGTGGGCTACCACTTGCGTTTCCCGTTCACGCCACGCAAAGCTCCACCCAAGGAGAAGTCGGAGCTGGACCCAAACAGTGACCTGGACTGGCATACACTTAGCCTTTTTCCCCTTTTACAGCTTCCAGGGCCAAGAGAGCAGTATGACAGGGAGGGGGGCACACCTGGTAAAATGATCTGTCTCATACTGTTTTTGTTTGTGTTTATCTTTATCTCCCCCTTTTTTCATCTCTCATAAACCTCTTTGAGAGAGAAAGTTTTTTAAAATGGCACAACAGTTGTGTTTTTACTTGGACAGAAGTCATGGTAGAATAAAAGCTTCCCACTACATCTAAAGTGAGAGCCTTCACTGTGTTTCCGTGGCAACCACATCCTTGCACATCTTTGGCATGATCGGTGTTAACTGGTTTTGGCACGATCGGTGTTGCCTCACATCATTTGTGGGGCAGGTTGTGAAGTGTTGGGCACCGTTCAGGTGGCATCAAATGCTCTTAAATTATGTCTGTGAAGATTCTCATTCATCCAGGTAAAGTTGTCAGAAGGTTTAGTCATGGCAACTGAACTTCTTTCTTTCTGTAGAAACATTTCGTTCTGCATCCACAGAACTATTTCAACCAGAAAATTAAAAAAGAAGAAGATTAATCTCAGGTTGAAAACGTCCTGTGGAAGCAGAACGAAACGTCTCTACAGAAAGAAAGAAGTCCAGTTGCCATGACTAAACCTTCTTAAATTATATTATTTAGTATTTGACATTTGCACTTCTGGACAGTTGAATTGGGGATTAGACGGAAAACTGTTCTGCTGTGTGTCAAGTGTAGCAGTGTACAGTGTGTAACTATGAAATAAAGAGACTGTAAAAGGTGAAGTCATCTTTAAATACGTAATGCACGCTGATGAGCTTTTAGATTCACTCAATATAGAGTTCCAGTCTCTACATGAATAATGACTCACTCCCAGATTAGTTGTAATGTCATTTTACTCTCTTTTCCTCCTAAAGGGTACTTCCGCGAGGGATTTTTGGCCTTGCAGCATGCAGTGGACCTAGCCATTATGCGCTCCTACAACAGAACTGCTGCCACCTCTCTGCTGCCACAGATCAGAGTGGTCCTGTCACGGTTTCCTTACCCTGCTTTTATATATGACGTCTTCATCCTGGCCATTCAGAACCAACTCCCACTATTACTGGTACTCAGCTTTACCTACACTTCCCTCAACATAGTACGAGCCGTGGTGCAAGAAAAGGAAAGGAAGCTCAAGGTATGTTTATGTGTATGCTGCCTGGTTTTCTGTTACAGGAATCAGTGCAAAACATTTCAGCACTTCACCTCTGCCTTTTCACATGCATCTCAGGAGTACATGAGGATGATGGGTCTCAGCAACTGGCTTCACTGGAGTGCATGGTTCCTCACGTTTTTCCTGTTCCTCGCTATTTCAGTGTTTTTTGTTACTCTGCTGCTCTGCATCAAGGTAGGAAGTGACACCAATGTTTCATTTAAATAGCGAGTTCACAATAAGCACATATTTGTGTAGTTACTCAAAAAAAAACTGAATGTTACAGAAATCTTTAAACATTCTACAGTAAATAAAAACCACAAACCACATGTGTTGTTTTAGGTGAGCCCTAATGGAGCAGTGCTGACCTATAGTGACCCCACTCTCGTCTTCGTCTTTCTGGTCGTCTTCAGTGTGGCCACCATTAATTTCAGCTTCATGATGAGTGCCTTCTTCTCACGAGGTGTGTGCATTTGCGTGTCTCTTATCTCTTTTTCACTGTCACGCCATGCCTGTTTTGCTGAAACACACTGTATGTGCAACAAGCGTGTGGTCCCTCAGCTGTAAAGAAAAGTGTCTGTTTTCCCTCAACGCAACAATAAATTGTCTGGAGCTGTATAAAAGTATTCAAACAGCCACAAATATGAACATTACTGTTACATAAACATTAATTCCTCCTAGTTGACACATGAATCGTCTTTCCTGAGCACCACAGGCACAAAAACACCATTTACATTGTGTCACTCTCTTTTCTCGTGTTCCTCTTCACTCTCCTTCGTTGCACTTCCATTCACTCAAAGCCTCTTATTCAATCCCCCTTTTCAACTTTCTCAGCAAAGCCGCTCAGATTGCACGTGCCTGACAGCTCAAGTTTTATTTAGCTTTACGAATACCAGCTGTACATAAGTCCTTAGGTAGCAGCAATTTACATACTGTACGTGTTTAACATGCTAAAAAACAAGGATGTCATTATCTAATAAGTGTCAACGAGGTTCTTTTATAAGCTTTTCTTTTAAATGGTGATTTGTTGATAGAAGAAAAAAAAAAGGATGAGATTAAGGAAAATAGGCCAAGCCACAGCAAAGTGCTCTCCTTGACCATCTTTGAACAAAGACGGCGAATTTGTCTCTCCGGTCAGTCTTTGTGTGCACTGTTGTCTGGATAATTCTTTCCACTCAGTAACACCACTACCAGAACTTACTATTTAGAAATGGATATAGACAGTAAATCACCTAAAAATGGAAGTAAAAACAACCCTGAATGTTTCTCATTATACCCCTTCACATAACTCAACTTTCTTTCCAATTTTCCCCCACTTCCTCACAGACCCCAGTCAGTCAGAAAAATATGGTTTCACTGTAAAGTAGTTCTCATCACATAGTTACAACCTGTCAGCTCCTATGTAGGTGTTCTTCATCTATACCTGTGACAACAGACAAAGTGAGCTGTAACTGGATTGTTCAAGTCACTGTGTTTTTTGGCGTCTGGTGTTGTATTATTCACAGTAAGTCTGCTTGAGTCTCGTTATTGTTTGCTGTCCCTTAAACCCATATTCTTTTGAACTCCTATGCAGCCAATGTGGCCGCGGCAGCAGGTGGCTTTGTCTATTTCTTGAGCTACCTGCCTTATTTGTTCCTGTGGCCTCGCTACGACTTGCTGACCCATGCCCAGAAGGTTTCAGCCTGTCTTATCTCCAACGTGGCCATGGCTATGGGTGCTCAGCTTATAGGAATGTTCGAAGGCAAAGGTGAGACTTGATCTCACATTTATTGTACATTTAGTCAGACTGCAGTCCATAAACTTGGAACATGATATTTGTTCCTATGTGTAAAGTGTTTTCTTCTTAATTGGATTGATATAGGTACAGGAATCCAGTGGCATACCTTGTTTGACTCTGTGACGGTGGATGATGACTTCTCCATGGCCCAGGTTCTTGGTTTGCTGCTGTTCGACTCTGTGCTTTATGGCCTGGTGGCCTGGTACATAGAAGCAGTTTTTCCAGGGGAATACGGAGTGCCTTTACCATCTTACTTCTTTGTGCTGGTATGTTTTTAATGCCGTTTTTAAATGCATGCATACATGCCGTCTATTACTGATAACACTGTGCAGAACTTTATTCCATATTCATAATCAGCATGTCATGTGGTTTGGTATGTCTTCATTGATGCATACGCATACAAACAAACAAACAAACATCAAATGTGTTCAGCACTTTTAGCACTGTTGGGGCTGTTCAAAGTTCCAAGTTTGCGGTCTCCAATAAGAGAAACTTGTCTTAAAGGACGGGCTAATCTCTGTGACAGTGGTGTGATACTGTGACATTTTGGGGACTGTAACTGAGACGTCACAACATATTTCCTGGAGGAAGTCTTTGGGTTCAGCTAGCTAGAATAACAGGAAATGTCTACGTCTGGCCAACCAAGTCAAATAAGGTTTATCTTTATAACAACTATGAACAATCACGAAATAGCGTGCCTTTACAGAAACACAAAAATAAACTCATACTGACCTATTTCGCACTAGCCAGGAATTCAACGGACTGCCAGCAGGGTGTGGATTAGATACCGACGCACTTTTCTGAATTTCCATTGTGTGTGCGGGTGTAAGATGTTGTTTCTATGATGCAGAAAATGGAGGCTTGACTGATTCATTGATTACTTTTATTCTGTAAGTGTATACAATGCATGTATACACATTGTAAAGTACTTTTCTTTTTTATCTCCACTTGTGCAGCCTTCATACTGGTGTGGCAGCCCTCGCATGGCTTTGGTGAATGAGAAGGAGGAAGAAGAGGATGCAGAAAAGGCACTGAAAGGAGAGTTCATAGAGGAGGAGCCAGCTGGACTCTCGGCAGGGGTTAAGATTAAACATCTCGCTAAGGTGAGCAGTGAAATGGACACCATGACGCAAATGTTGCCACTAAAGCAAAAAATGACAAAAATCTAACGAACATATTTTTACCTAATTCCACTGCTGTAATCAGATGACGAATAAACCAATAAGAACACTCTTCCCCTTTATTGTTTATGTGATGCATGTAAACATTTTCCCCTTTCCAACAGAAATTCAAATTCGGCAACAAGACCCGGCAGGCTGTGCAGGATCTCACTCTGAACATGTTTGAAGGACAAATCACGGTGCTGCTAGGACACAATGGTGCTGGGAAGACCACAACACTGTCCATGCTGACAGGTGAGCAGTTTAAACACACCTGAAAACAAGCAGTGCACACACACATTCAAGCGCGCCACCTAAAACATTAAGCCATGTGATTTTGGGTCCCAGGTCTGTTTCCACCCAGCAGTGGCAGAGCCTATATCAACGGTTACGACATCTGTCAGGACATGGCTTTGATCCGCCGTAGTCTGGGCCTCTGTCCCCAGCATGACGTACTGTTTGATAACCTGACAGTCAGAGAGCACCTGCTCTTCTATGCACAGGTATTCACATTATTATATCCATCCATTATCTCCCGCTTCTCCGCTGTTAGGTCGTGGTGGGTTGTATTCCCCTTTGTTTTTAAACGAGGATTGAAATGTTCATTATATCCTTTTGTACACGGCTTCACTTCCTGCCTCATATCTAGTTGAAAGGCTACTCCAAAGTCAAGATTCCGCTTGAAGTGGATCGGATCCTCCGTATCCTGAGCCTTGAAGACAAGCGACACGCTCGCTCCAAAACACTCTCTGGTGGCATGAAGAGAAAACTCTCTATTGGCATTGCCCTAATTGGAGACTCCAAGGTAAAGAACTTCACAAGCAATACTCAGCCTTTTGTTCCACATCTGCATTATCACACTCCAAACTCTGTCCAAATAAAGGTGGTGATGTTGGATGAGCCCACATCAGGTATGGATCCATCAGCCCGACGTGCCACCTGGGACCTTCTGCAAGGGGAGAAGCGTGGTCGCACCATCCTGCTCACTACACACTTCATGGATGAGGCCGACCTGCTCGGTGACCGTATCGCCATCATGGCAGGAGGAGAGCTGCAATGCTGTGGGTCACCACTCTTCCTTAAGAACAAATATGGTAAGTGTGTGAGCGGCTGAACATGAAGTATGGTTGTTAAAACATTCATTCTGTGCCTGCATCGCACAAACATTACAGAAATGATAGTACCGTTTATACTACTATGTTATTATTAATAGTTGGGAACATATTAGGATAGAATTTTTACAGGACTGTTCTTTATTTTGCTCAGGTGCTGGCTATCACATGGTGATAGTAAAGGATGCCCTTTGTAATGTATCTGAGATATCCCGCCTTGTCCACATGTACGTTCCTAACGCCACACTGGAGAGCAGTGCCGGAGCTGAACTTTCCTACATCTTGCCCAAAGAAAGCACCAACAGGTGAGGCAGTCAGGTCTTGAATGCAAACAATAACACAGTGGAAAATTGTTGAAAGGAACACACTCCTGTGAACACATAGTGTAAAACACTCCTCCTGTGATGTCTCCATCCTGAATGCATCCTACCTATCCAACCTAATATTGTTGGTCAATGTCTGTGTTTATTTGTGCATAGGTTTGAGCTTCTGTTTGCCGAGCTGGAGATGAACCGGGATGAACTGGGCATTGCCAGCTATGGAGCTTCTGTGACCACTATGGAAGAGGTTTTCCTCAGGTAGGAGAAATATTTCATGGGTAATGTGATAGTCTTTAGTTTACTGTCTCAGAAAGATATGAGTCACTTTTCTACTTCTGTGCAGCTATGAATGTGTTGTGGAATTTGTGGAATGTAACTTTGTGAATTCTCATTTTGTCTGTGTCGTAAATGATAAAGACGCCAAGAAAATCAAAATATGAGAGACATCATGCAGACATGTATGCGTTTAAGTTCACAAATCTTGAGTAATATCCTAATCATGTGTGAGTGGCTTGATTTTGTGTTTTTTCATTAAAGTGTTGTATACCTACAAACCACAATATATATATTTCATATGCGACTATATTAAGTTTTATTTACATGCAGACCAGTGTTAAAGTGGATATATTTGTCTCCTTTACTGACATGTTTCCATCTCAGCTGCTTTTTGCTTTTTACTAATATGTTATTTCTGCACTAATATGACATCAGTGAGCAAAATGCTTAATGCAACTGTTTTATATCTGTGTACCTGATATGTGTATCAGGTACACAGTGGCAACAAGCACTTGAGGGCTTATACTGCAAACTGCGAGAACTGCAAGTGTAGGACTTTGTATTCTGTGCTGCAGAGAATGTTTAGCTCACAGGAGTCAATATTTTCTGCTGCTACCTATAAGGCTGTAATTGTGTATTCCATCTGAATAAAAATGTTTAGTGTTTTGATGTCATTAAGACAGGGCATGATCTCAGTAATATTTGTATGATCAGGGTGGGAAAGTTGGTGGATTCTAGTTTGGACATCCAGGCTATCCAACTGCCGGCTCTACAGTACCAACACGAGAGACGGTCTCATGACTGGACCACAGATGATGCCAGCAGCATCAGCGGCATGACCGATGTCACTGACTTCACGGACAGTGGAACACTTATTTCAGAGGACTGCTCCAACATTAAGCTGAACACAGGGGTGAGTTAAGAGGAAGCGAACGTATTCTTGGCATGTCTTCTGCATATCAATCATTCTACTCACATTTCAGTTCCCCTTTTCTACCCCATCAGGTCAGACTGCACCTGCAGCAGTTCTATGCCATGTTTCTTAAGAGGGCACTGTACAGCTGGAGAAACTGGAAAGTGATTGTGGCTCAGTTCCTGGTTCCTTTGGTCTTCACTATTGTAGCCCTAGTTGTGGCACGCACTTTTCCCAATCACCAGGATGCTCCTCAACTAAGACTGGCACTCAGTCGCTATGGGCCCACCAGAGTTCCCGTGGCTCTGCAGCCTGGGGCTGGTCCCCTGGCCTCTGCTCTGGCAAATACATACAGGTCCCAGCTTTCTGATCAGTTAGGCCAACTCATCAACATCAGTGGTAAGCATACAGAGACAAACAGAACTTGGTGCGACTGCTCAACCGGGTATTTACTGAAGCATATGTTTTCCTTCTTTTGCTCCCATCAGACTTTACTGATTACATCCTTACTCAGACAAAGGAAGAGGGCGGCAGCTTCAATGAGCGCTGTGTAGTGGGTGCTGCTTTCCTTGGCAGAAGCAACCAATATGCAGAAGCAACAGCTTACTTCAACAATCAGGGCTATCACACACCTGCCACAGCCCTCATGATGGTGGACAATGCTCTGTACAAACTTCTGGCAGGGCCGAATGCTTCCATCGAGATGGGAAATTACCCCATGCCGCGCAACATGTCTGAGGTCGCACAGAGCCAAGTCACAGAGTGAGTGAAGGGCAGTGGGGATAATTTACTCAATATAAAGAACTAAAAACATAGTAACTGGAGCAGTTAGAAGTAAGTTTGGAGAGAAAGTGTAATGGAAGACTTCCAACAAGTCACTCTTCCGTAATGGAGATCTCCAAATGAATTCACTGTCCATGTGATATGAGAAGCGTTCATTTTCCCTGTGTGAATATCAGTTATTCTGTTTCACTTAAGTCATGATAAAGCTCCTCCGCTTTACTGCTCACGCTCACTGCTCTCATAGTCTTGTCGGCCACCCAGGCAGCTGTTTTCATAAAAATAAATAAATAAAACACACTGTGTATTATTTATGCAGCCCCAGCATAATGGAGCATTTAGCAGCTTAAGAGCCAAAGTGAAAAAGTTGTGATTCTATAAGAAGTTATATACTTAGTCGTACACTCTTCTTTGCACACCTTTTTTTATTTTTCCTTCTATCTCATCAGCAGAAATTTTCCATCTCCTCATGTTTCTTTTCTGTCCTAACCAATTTTCTGGTAATCTCCCCTTTGCAGAAGTAAGACAGGCTTTGCCATTGCCATCAACCTGATGTACGGCATGGCCTCACTTTCCAGCACGTTTGCCCTGCTGCTCGTAACAGAGTCCGCGATTAAGTCCAAGCACGTGCAGAAGGTCAGCGGCGTGTACCTGTCCAACTTTTGGTTTTCAGCATTGGTGTGGGACCTGGTCAACTTTCTCCTGCCTTGTCTCGTCATGCTGGTGAGTATGACGTATTGAAGACTGACAGGACTGTTCCAGTTTGTGCAGGCTGGAAATACACCATGTATCACACTCTAACATGTCCTAACCTGTTTTGTTTTCTCAGGTGGTATTCAAGGCATTTGGAGTCAAGGCCTTCATAGAGGATAACCACCTGATAGATGTGTTGTTGTTACTGCTGCTCTACGGCTGGGCCGTTGTGCCTCTTATGTATCTACTCAGCTATTTCTTCTCCACTGCGGCTACTGCCTACACTCGCCTCACCATCTTTAACATGATCTCTGGCACGGCCACCTTTCTGGCTGTCACTATTATGACCATCCCAGGTGAGAGGAGACGCTGACTTTTAGAGTGTCTCTAGGTTTGTCTCGTCATGCTGCAGAGTTTGTTATATCCCTTTTTAAAGAGCTTTGTGAGGATAAGGAACATGTTCAGTGTAGTCACGTTGGGCAAGTTGCTCTGAGACGCTGTTACTCTGGTTCTTATTTGGTTTGTTCAAATAGGTTTTCAGATGCAGCTAGCCCCTTTTCTCTCGTCTTTCAGTCACATTCTCACTCACCTTCCAGTCAAACTGCCTGTGTTTGTGTTACCAGTTTCCTATTTGACTGCCTCATCACGATGTTTAGCGACACCTGGGATTCTGGGCTTCATGACAGATTGTTTTTCCCCCGGTCCTTTTTGACAGTTGAGATATTGGAAGGTGTTGTTTTACTCAGAAATATTTCCTCTCTGGCAGCAAGGCAACCAACACGGGTCATCAATTAGTCATAAAGGTTAGATTAGATGAACTACTTACAGTTTCTTAAACAAAACTGTAAGTACTTTCATACAAACATATGTAAAAAGGTACAAGTACTCCACTTAGTATTTTAAACACTGTTATATTTTATTATATTGATAACATGAAAGTACAAGTCTAGTCCAATCTAACATGTTCAGGCCTTGTTTGTGTTCATATAATAAGAGAGCATCACATCAAAAACCTTATTTTAAAGAATTAACATATGTATGTAGTGGATTAAAGATTCATTTACTTTAATTTCTTTTAATTCAGTTGTAATTGAATATAATATAGTGGATGGAACCTGTGAAGGACAATATGCTTCAAGTCCTACTTTATTTTTGGGAAACATCCAGTGCTAAATAGGGGGTTTATGTGTTAAAAAAAGTATAGTTATTATTCCTGCTGACTGATTTCACTCATATTCTTTCTACAGAATTAAAACTGAAGGACCTGTCGCACTTACTGGACAAGGTGTTCCTGATCTTCCCAAATTACTGCCTTGGCATGTCCTTCAGTCAGTTTTACCAGAATTATGAATACATCTCATTCTGCAGCTCCAGTGCTGTGAGCGAGATGATCTGCAAGTTCTACAGTAAGTACTATTTAAGTGTTGCTCAGAGAGTTCATTGGTTATGCTGTAGGGTCTTATCATTATAAGCCAGTGAAGATGGGGTTTACATTAAGGTTGTAATAATATATGTAATAGAATATATAATAATGATGTGTATATTACACATGGATTTAAATGACTTTTATCAAAAGTCATAAAAATATTTATTCCAATTTTAGAATTTATAATAATTCAGGGCAGCTAAACAAATGTATTCACAAAGGTAAAGTAAAGAGTAAAATGCAGGAGGAACATCTGATTTGCATTATATACCAGATTCATGAGTGTAATAAAAAAATAAGCTATTTAACAGCACACACTGTTTAAACTGCTAATTATATTTGTTCAAATCAGTTTTCATAAAGTTTTTTTGATTTATAGATTATTCAAAAATGATAATTTTCACCTGTTTTTAATAACCAGAACAAACTAAATGATCATTTTTGTGGTTTTAGACATCACATACCAGCCAAACTACTTCTCGATGTCTGAGCCTGGTGTGGGACGCTTCCTTGTGGCCTTTTCAGTTCAGGGAGTTGTCTTCATTCTTCTGCTTTTTGCCATTGAGCTGCAGTGTGTCCGCAATCTTAGGCGAATCCTCACCTCCCTGTACAGAAGACGCAAACAGGTAGATGACGTGTTTGTCTGTTTGTGTGTTTTGTCTAGCGACCACAGCTTGTATTCTGTCACCTATGCAAAAATAACTATTCGAGCTGATGCTCAGAAAAAAGAAAATCCCTGAAGACAACCAATTTACGGGGTGGTGGAAAAAGGACCTCAGGACCTGCTACTTGGGCGGTTCGTACTAGGCTGAGTGCCAGTTGGCATCCTTGGTCAGTCATAAAAGAGGTCTGGCAGTTAGAGTGTTTTCAAAGCAGCATGAGAGTAATAACAAAACTGCACCCCTAAGTACATGTGCATCTGTTGATAAAACCGCAAACTGATTTATTAAACCAAGCAGGGCAGTCATGAACAAACTGAATATTGATAAATATGTTTATCTCTTTTTCCAAAATGGATACAGTACATTTTATATATCACTTATTACATAATCTAACTGCCAGCTGTACCTCATCAGGCAGCGAGGTGCTACTTGAGGCTCTTGGCACCTCTTAGGATCTATCACCACCCATGCATTAATCAACACTGAGACTTTACTGAAGAGATTTTTTGGGGGCATTTTAGTATTGCACGTCTCTCCGGAGAGACTGAAAATCGATTTAAGATTTAAGGAGATTTAAGAAAGCACTTGGTGAAACGTGAAACGGAGACATGCATTTAAAGAGCAATATTGTGTATTTATTAACTCTTGTGTGTGTGTGTGTGTGTGTGTGTGTGTGTGTGTGTGTTAGCTGCCTCTATTAGAAGATTCAGGGCTCCTTCCTGAAGACAGAGATGTGGCTGAAGAGAGGAAGAAGGTCTTGGAGTGCCAGCCAGTGTTAGAGTCTATGGTTGGTAGTCCTCTCGTACTGAAGGAGCTCAGCAAGGTATGTAACAAAAGAAAATGTTCTATTTTTAAAAAACACCACCTATGTGCTGAAATATGTGTGACACTAGAGAGCAGTGTTACCGTGAGATAGGAAGAAGTGGTAAGGCCCCTGTTATCTCTCCTTCTCAGGTGTACAGCAGTGGACAGAATTTACTGGCTGTGGACAGGCTGTCTCTGGCTGTTGGAAAAGGAGAGTGTTTCGGTCTCCTGGGCTTCAATGGCGCTGGGAAGACAACAACCTTTAAGATGCTGACAGGGGATGAGAGTGTTACCTCGGGGGATGCTTACATTGATGGATACAGCATCTTGAGGGACATTAAGAAGGTAGGAGCAAAGAACACACACTGTAATAAAGGCTAAGGGTGTGTATATAAATGTAATGATAAAATAACTTGCACAACAGTTGCACAACTTTATACATAGTAGTTGTACATGTACAGTGTGTATATATATATATATATCTATAAATATATTAATATACAGTATGTCTGCATTGCAGGTGCAGCAGCGCATTGGTTACTGTCCTCAGTTTGATGCCACATTGGACCACATGACAGGAAGAGAAACTCTGAGTATGTATGCCAGGCTCAGAGGAATACCAGAAAAGTACGTGTCTGGCTGTGTGGAGAATGTGCTCCGGTCGCTGCTGTTGGAGCCGCATGCTGATAAGCTGGTCCGGAGTTACAGGTTGGTAGCTGGAGCTTTGGTCAAGTGTTTTGTGTCGCATATCCCATATTTTGTTTGTGTGAATAATATGTCACCATCAACACATGCAGTGGTGGTAACAAGCGGAAGCTGAGTGCAGGGATGGCTCTGATTGGTGGGCCTCCGGTCATCTTCCTGGATGAACCTTCAACTGGGATGGACCCTGTAGCCAGAAGACTTCTGTGGGATGCTGTTACACGCACACGAGAGTCTGGCAAAGCCATAATCATCACTTCTCATAGGTGAGATTTATACTTTTATTATTTCAGATAAGTATTATTGATTAATTGTTAATCCACTGTGATCAAACAGTATTTAAAGTAAGTTCCCCTGATGTATACCTTTATCAGTATGGAGGAGTGTGAGGCCCTGTGTACCAGGCTGGCAGTGATGGTCAATGGTCAGTTCAAGTGCCTCGGGAGTCCCCAACACCTGAAGAGCAAGTTTGGTAGTGGTTACACCCTGTTGGCTAAAGTGCACATAGACGCTGAGTTGGAGGACAGTGACCTGCAGCTATTTAAAAACTTCATTGAAAGCACGTTTCCAGGTCAGTTGGCATACATATTAATATTTATAATATTAGCGTTAAAGATGAACATGTTTTTGTGAAACTAAATAAAACAGACAAATTCAGTGCCAGAGTTTGTGAAGGCAAAATTAAATTGTGTGTGTTTCTCTGTAGATTTTTTATGGTATTCCATCGGTCACATTAACAAGTTCACAGTAAACAATATTACAGTAAATCTAACTGAGTATTCCTCCCACCACAGGAAGCCAACTAAAAGATGAACACCAGGGAATGGTGCACTATCATTTGACTGACAAAACACTAACCTGGGCCCAGGTACTGCTGTTGATTTAAAGACAAAAAACAGAAATGTCCGCCTGACACCTGTGTTGTGTTATAACCCCCTCTAGTGAGCAGAATAGTGCACTGCAACTTTCAATTACTGCACCCTTTGTCTCTTTATCTCTCTGTTTTTGACATCTGTAATTTAATTAAAAGTGCATTTTTATTTAGGTTGCATGTATAGAACTGTGTTTCAAAAATAATATTCAATATAACTATTCAGGTATTTGTGTTTCCGATTTAATTCAGGAGACTTTGGCTTAAAATTGTGATCTTGGCTCAGAGTAACAACAAGGATGATTGAGTAACAGAATGGACATTTCTTTTATTTCTCGCATTTTCTCCCTGCTTATTCCACCTTCTTATCCAGGTGTTTGGCACTTTGGAGGCAGCCAAAGAGAAGTACCAGATTGAAGACTATTGCGTGAGCCAGATATCGCTGGAGCAAGTGTTCCTCAGCTTTGCCCAGTTCCAGCACTGCATAGAAACTGAAAGGAAGTAGGTGGAGCGAGAACTCCGTCCATTCATTGTCCATTTTTTACATTGTTCATAGGACCCGTGTAAGTGGATGGTGGGGGTGTGTGTGTGCACAGGCGGCCATCAACGACGCACAGCCCACACACCTACACACACAAACACACACATACACACACACACACACACTGGGCCAGTCTCCAAGCATCAACTTAAGCATTTCCACTACTGTATCATGTCAGTGTCTTTGTTGGGTCAGTCATACAATGTTGTATTTGTGTGGTGAGAAAGTAGGCGAGGTTGGAATATACAGGCTTATACCAAGTAATGCACCTGCTGCTTAGTCAGCTTAAAGACAATTGGCCTCAGGCAAGAACATTTTAACTTTCTTCCTACGTGTTTCTTTTTTTTTTATCCTGCAAGGCCCGTTTTTTCAGCTGGCCTGGTTTGGATTTAACAAACTCTCTTAACTGCACAAATCTAGTTGCAAACTGAATGATTCAAACTGATGAATACCAGCTTCATTTGCATTAAGAGTGCCGATATGCAGTATGAGGCTACCCCGTTCTTCCTTTGGATCGTTCGCCCCAACCAATGTGTACAACAGTAAAAAGGATCACTGTCGTAAACAAGCAAACCAAAACAGAAGTTTAACAGTCGCATTAGCAGAGATAAACACAGATAAAGTCACACTGTTCACTTTGCTGTAGCTATTTTTACAAACCTAACTTCTGTTTCGATTTTAAACTGGAAATAAATTTAGTTGAAGCCACTGTAATTCCTAAAACAGCATGTTTCGCTCTGTGAAGTGAGGCTCATTTTGTCTTATTTGTTCACAACACAAACAACTATGCACTGAATTCATTTGTGACTGAAGTTATTTGAAATCACTCTTACGTGCACATCTGTTTGTTGGACTGGTTCTTGCATGAGGCCCATTGACACTACCACTACACATTGAATTGCGTGTCACAGGGTTTATTTATGTGTGCACTTATATGTCTGTACAGCTGATTCTCTTTTTTTTTTTTTATAATTTTCTTACTCAATTTCCAATAATTTCTTTGGTGATCAATCATGACTAGAGAATGAGCCACTCCATTTGATATGTTTATGAAATCTTTGCACACCTTTGCGCCTTATCTAATTAGAGTTCCTGCTTCTTTTTATTGGCCTAAAAACGCCATTTTTTTCCTAAGACGCCTCTTAACGTTGTTACAGGTTGTTAATAATAAGACATTTTTATGGTACTAAAAGCAGTTTCAGACCAGAGGAGAACAGTTACCCATTTGAAGAGGCCTCATTAATGACTGCATGCATGAAATACAACTTGCAGAATGCATGATTCTGGGAAAAGCGCTCCTAGCCAACACATGACCGTCCTTGCTGAGGATTAATCCTCACTTTACATTTGCCTCCATTGTTCAGCTGGTGATTCGGTTTTTGTTGCCAAACAAGGTACAGCTACAGTGTGTTATGATGTGAATATCCAGCCTTTACGGTTTACATTACGGTAAAGTGTGATTTTTCTTAAATGCTGCTGCTGTTGCAGTAAAAAGGGATTTGTTGACTTCAAAGGCTGCATGTGATTGTAATCTAGAAAGCAAGACTGCAATGACCTCAGAGGTGTTTTTGATCAAATTTCTTTCCTTTTTTTAAGCAAATATGCATTTCACATGTGTCTGTGTGTGAGTGAGAAGAAGAAGAGAGTATGGCAACCCTTGATTATGGAATGCATTCACACTGTACTGAAACATTACACTAATGTACTGCTACATTAGTCCCTAAATACAATCCTTTAGGGAAAATTAGCAAATGAATCTAAAAAAGGACCACTTGAGATGGATAGTAAAATCAATCTTTTATTTACAAATAGATGCCTTGCTCTTAGGAAGAATAAGCAATGCAGTGTTTGTTCCTCCTCAGTTACGATGAACACATATCCACCTATTTCATTTCCAAAGCTTGTTCGTGCTTTAAGGAACTGTGTGTCTTGTAGATACATGGTGAATTCTGGATTCACAGAAGTGAGATGAATGTATTTATGTCTTACACAAATGCAAAAACTCTCCCGTGGATCCACTTTTTTAACAGCTTGTTATGACTTACAACTTTCTTCGTGTGTTTGTGTGTGTGTGTGTGTGTGTGTAGCGGGGGTGTAGAGCCTGCCATTCCAGCGAGACATATATATGTGGCTTATTGATTTTTAAAGGATTTAATCTCGTAATTTTACTTTTGTTACATTTGTTTCAGAAATTTGCACATTGTCTTCCTACATGTATGACTTGAATCAATCGCATTGTTGGGTATGTAGACGGAGGGCAACCTAAAAAGGTTTGCGCTGCTGACACTGAAAGAGTAAATAGAGTGTATCATATTATAAAAGGGAATTCACTTGATTGTAATTGTGTAATGTACTGTACCATGGAACCTACCTTGTCAACTGTATATGTATCACTATTCTTTTTAAATTAAATAATGTTCTATGCAAACGGACGCGAATGGTCGAATGTTTCCACACTTGTAACACTTCACACGCTCTGAATATGTCTGCATGCAGGGATGCCTCAAGTGTGTATGTGAAGCCATATTAGTGTCCACAGTAACCTCAGTCGTTTACTTACAACTTAACCTTTAAACTGAATTTGCTGGAGGAACCTTCCTGATGGATCAATAAAGTTCTATCTGATCTGATCTCAAACAGAGGTAAGTAGAACCGTTTACAGCCACATATCTGAACTATTTCTCCAGGTTTGTAAATCAAGTAAAAACTGTTTTTTTTTTGTTTCTTCACAAACATGATCATGGTTTACAGCTTCTATTTTTATTAATGCTGTAGTTAAACCGCCTAAATGTGAAAATAATGAATCCAAAAAAACTAAATTAACTACAGTTCACCGAAACAGAAAAAAGAAAAGAAACAGGCGCTCTCTTCAACGGTACGCAGATAGAAACTAGGAACAAAAAAATAGAAAAGAAAAATACTCCACATTAACTGAGGCCTCTAGTAACCTGTGAAAGCAGATCCACCTGGAATCTGAGATGCTGTTGCGTAAACATTCTGTTCTTTGTTAAACCTTTCTGTTGTATAGGTACCTGCCAAAATACGGGATTAAACCCTGAGTTATTGTGCTTGGGCTGCTGGTCTTGTCACGCCAATGTATAAGTAGAACCACAACTACAGGGACACAATTTGCACCCTTGTAAAACCATTCCAGTTGGTGTTAATGTGAGTGAGAACAGCACAACCTGTCAGCTTGTAGGACACCACACAGGATTTTGTGTGTTCTCGCATGATTCTGCAGGTTCTCCCAACTCTGCAGAAGACTCATGAAACACTTTCTGAGCGACTACTGGGTTGGACACATATAAAGAATCCTTCTTACCCGGTTTGTTTGTGCAGCCAGTTGGAAACAGACATGATTCTCACACAGGAACGAGTTGCTAGACAACAGATCATTATTTCTGAGGACGAGTCCCTGCAGTACATTTATTCCCCCACTGTGCCTCTGTTTAAAGTAATATGTAGGTATTTAGCCATTAAAAAATAAATCATAAAATGTAGCAAAGATTGTGATGCGGCAAAACAGAATCTGTTTTGAGGAAAGGAGATCTCTTTTGTTTTACTGGGAAAGATTGACAAATTTCTTATATATGTAGATATCTCTCTCTCTCTATATATATATATATATATTTTTTTTTTTTTCTTCAAAATGAAAATCAATGCTGTTTATTCCCATAGATAAGGTTGTGCTGAAAAGAATGAGACAAAACATGTAACAAATTAACTCCCATGGGTTAAGTCAGACTAAATGTGGATTTGACCCAAAACAACAAGACCGTAACGCTGAGGTGCTTTAAAGTTTTTCAGCCTATACATAAATATTACCCTGTGTGGTGTAGGTTAGCCTGAGCGGCGATAGATAAGAGGCAGACTCGGAGAACTTCCACAGATTTACCAAAGAAAATTGCATTTATTTACTTGTGCGAATTCCCAAACGTATCTCAAAAAAGGTTATTCATTAGCAACTGGACTTGGTCTGTACACGCTGCTGCACTCTGGATCGGTATCGATCTCTCAGAAGTTATTTCATGTTATCAATTCGCCATCAATTTATCTGATCTCTCATCTCTTGAGCTACTCTGAAACCTCTGATTAAATAGGGCAGTCACTTTGGATTAACCTCTGTTCGGTGGAACCATTTCTGATCCAGGGTGTACGCTTCAGTGTCTAAAAGGACAGAACATGATTAATCCTAAATTCTCTAATTACATATGGACTGAAATAATATAATCTAAATTATCTAATCTAACTTCAAATCACTTCTAGATTGCTAGAACTATGTCAATTCAAACTAATGAATAGGTGGGCTCAATCTTTCCCCTCTCTTTGGACTCTTCTATTGACCTGATGATGAGGTCACTAAGATTTTAAAAGAGGAAGGCATTTTGGATTTCCTCCTTTTGTCTCCTGGATGCATGCTGTAAGTATAATTGAAATCAAACAATTTAAATTATAACAAATACTAAATTTAATAAACAATCAGAAATGTGATGTAGTCTGGTAACTTAATACTAACACAAACAAACCCGGGATAATAAGTGAAGCAAAGTTCCTTACATATCTGACATAAAGTTAAACTGTAAACAAATTAAATAAATGTGAATAAACAAATAAACCGGAGACAAATGTGGTGTGATCTCACCCACTTTGTCACACCCTGCTATTAGATGTACCTGAAATCAGAGGTGTTTTTGCATATATATTCTGCTTTCCTCTTTAGGTTTGGTATATAAGTAAAGGATTGGAATGCAGCCAAACAAGACTTTGAGCTGTAAATTCTGCCACACCTCTAAAGGGCGGGTAGATCATTTGCAACCCTATAGGTTAAAGGCAGGGCTCACAGCACTGTGTGTTAGATGTGGGGTTACTCAGAGAACAACAGCAACAGAGAGGATGGCTTCTTGGGATGATTTTGTTTCATTCTTCTCCTTCAGTCCAACCACTGTGCTGGGGACTGTTGCAGTCCTGCTCATGTTTTATTTCTTCTTCAGTGGTTTCACAGCAGACAAAACGGGGAAGGAGCCTCCAGGGCCGAGACCTCTGCCTCTGCTTGGCAACATGTTGCAGCTTGATCTCAAGAGACCCTACAGAACCCTCTGTGAGGTGAGCGTGGCACTTTAGCCATTTTGAAACATCACAAATTATTTGTATGTCCTTGCATTTATATATTTTTCCATATTTATTCCATATTTTTCTTCAGCTTTCAAAGAAATATGGATCCATATTTACTGTGAACTTTGGAATCAATAAAGTGGTGATTCTGGCTGGATACAAGACAGTCAAAGAGGCTCTGGTCACCTATGCAGAAGAGTTCGGAGACAGAGAAATCTCCCCTATTTTTTACGACATTAATCAGGGTCACGGTATGTGTAACCTTCCTTTACTAAATCTGATTTCACACAATCAATCAATTATTATTACATTTTAAAGTGGTCAACAGTCAAATACATATATTTGTTTCAAAAGTCACATTATTTTTACATAAAATTGATGTAAACTGCACTGGTGCAGATTTAGGTTAATTGAAATTATGTGTTTAACAGGAATTCTGTTTTCCAATGGAGACTCGTGGAAAGAGCTGAGACGTTTTGCTCTCACCACCCTTAGAGACTTTGGGATGGGAAAAAGAATAATCGAGGACAAAATCTTAGCTGAGTGCCAACATCTGATCCAAATGTTTGAAACACACAAAGGTATGGAATCAAAAGAAAACAATGAAAGGGTTTCTGTGATATCCAAGAATACCAAGCTGGGTTCTAATCGTCACACATTGTGCAGCTTTTGCTCTCAGTCTAAGTTACATGGTGCTGAATTATTTTACAGAGAAACCATTTGACACGATGCGTGCACTGAATTATGCAACATCCAATATTATCTCCTCAATTGTGTATGGAAGCAGATTTGAATACAATGACCCCCATTTTAAAAATCTGGTGAGAACAGCCAACGAGAACATACGCATGGTGGGTTCTGCATCAGTCCAGGTGAGCTTTGTTTGCTCTTGAATTATGCCGGTTAAAGGTCATCACACACTCATTTACAGAAACATTACTGAAGCATTACACAATGTGTAAAAAATATGAGAAAATGTAACACAAAATGAATATATAGCTGTTTAATGTGTGTAAACAAATCGTAATTTATTAAAATGATCTGTTCAGGCTATTGATCTGTTTGTGCTGTCTTCGATTGTCTCAGTTGATTTCACTGTTCACAGCTTTACAACATGTTTCCAAAACTGGTTGGCTGGATAAAAAACCGACAGCTGATTATAAAAAATGGGGAGAGGTCTATCAGTAATATCAAAGATTTAATTGAGCATCTGAGCGAGACGCTGAACCCTCACACATGCAGAGGACTGGTGGATTGTTTCCTCATTCGGAAGCAGAAAGATGAGGTAAAGAAGCACCTGTTGCGTTTTTCATCTCAACAAGAGAACTGCAGCATGTTTTGTGTCTGATCACCTGTCAGTGCTCTTCATCTTAGGTCTCCCGCGTCACGGACACTCACTACAGTGAGACAAATCTGATACACACAGTGTCCAACCTGTTTGCTGCTGGTACTGATACCACAGCAACTACGCTGAGATGGGGTTTGCTGTTTATGGCCAAATATCCAAATATACAGGGTAAGAGAAGAAGAACATTCTCCTTTCTGTGGTGTGGTGTAGTGTAGTCAGAGATGACTCTGGTGAATCCACCGGATTATGTCAAACTAGTTAGTAACAGTGAATATTTGTTTCTTATTGTATCTTCAGATCAGGTCCATAAGGAGCTGAGCAGGGTGGTAGGAAGTCGTCCGGTCCGAGTAGAGGACAGGAAGAACCTGCCGTACACTGACGCTGTCATCCATGAGACACAGAGACTCGCCAGCATTGTCCCTATGGCCATTCCTCACAAAACCAGCCGTGACGTCACCTTCCAGGGATACTTTATCAAAAAGGTATGTGACTCTAATGTGTTTCGGATTTTTTTTTTTGATGGTTGAGGCTTCTTTAAGTATTTAAGTAATAATAAGATTTGCTCTATTGTGTTACAAATAGGGGACAACAGTGATTCCTCTTCTTACATCTGTTCTGTATGATGAGAGCGAATGGGAGAGTCCCCACACATTCAACCCTTCTCACTTCCTTGATAAAGAGGGTAAATTTATCCGGAGACATGCCTTCATGCCCTTTTCTGCAGGTATAACAACTTTGTTAGAGTTTTGGTCTTTATATATTAGAGGTGATTTACATTTGCACAGATATAAGCCAATTAAAACTTTTCAGGTCGCCGCATGTGTCTCGGGGAGAGTCTGGCAAAGATGGAGCTCTTCCTCTTCTTCACCACTCTCCTTCAGCGCTTTCGCTTCACTCCTCCACCTGGAGTCACAGAAGAGGAGCTGGATCTGACACCAGCTGTGGGCTTCACCCTTGGCCCTTCACCACATGAGCTGTGTGCTGTCAGTTACCGTAGTGAGCTTGAGTAACTTCCTTTGCCCATAACATGAATGAGAAGCAGGTGCAGCTGTAAAACAAATATAGTAAATAAGTAGCTTAGAAAAAACATTGATCAATTCCCAACATGTAACTCATTAACCCCTGTGTTTTTGACCCATTCAAGGTTTTGTTCCCATATTTATGTGTTTAGGAAGCAGAATAAACTGATAATGAATGACATTGCATGTGAAGTGGGTCACGTTGTGTCTATTGAGTTTTTCTTTGTTGACAATGACAGGTATGCAGAAAACCAGCCGTTTAATAAAAAAATACATTATATTCATGTACTTTTATTTAATCTTTCTTAGGCTTACTGTATTAGTGCTGATGATTAAGATTTGGATATGTATCTAGATATGTTTTTTTTGCCAGTTCCATCTACTAGTTTTTTTCTTTCATTGGGATTCTGTTGCCAGTTTTTGTTTTACCTTCGACCAGAGGTCACAGTCTCTCATACATGTAAATATGGAAGCGCTGCATGTAAACAAATCCTAGAACTTTGATTCTGTTCATCTGAACCAGCTTTTTACCCAATTTTCAACTGACTGCAGGTTTACCCAACCTAATAAACAGTAGCTTCACATATTCACAGAAACTAGTATCATTGACTCACAATGGGCCATGTGATTAGTGACATGCAAATTGTCCAATGATTAGTACACGTGTAAACCATTGACAGAGGGTTGGGAAATTACTGCAACCACAGCATTGTAAGATGTACCCTTAGGCCCCCTCCTTCAGAGATGGTTGCTCCTTTTTCACATAAATAGCCTCCTTAACTCCTCTCTCAAACCAAGGCTCCTACATGTCTATGGTGTGCACCTCTTCATCTCTAACGGAGTGACCATTATCATGTAGGTGTAAATAAACTGCAGAGTCCTGGCCTTGACGAGGAAGCTCTTTGTTACTCTGTTTTTGCCGTGGAACCCAATCTTTGGGAAAGACCGGCGTTTGCAGCCATTCCCCCACCACCAATGTGTGAGCAAGTGGGAAACTGGTGGACCCAACAAGGCACTCAAAATGCAGGGGTAAAAATAAAGAGATATTAAAAACAGAAAATCACTCCCAAAGGTGGGAGAGAAAAAGCACAGTAAATGCAGACTAAACTAAACTTATAAACAAAGAACTGGATAAGGGGCACAAATTGTGATAAACTAAAAAATCACTCCTAGAGGAAAAAGCCAGAACTAAAAGCTAGAAGATACATTCAATATGTGACAAACTACAACAACCGGGAAACTAAATTACACAATTACACCAGGGGAAAAGGACAAAGGGAGTGATCAGGTGGAATTAGAACCAGGAGTAGGAGGGGGTCGCGGCAGGTAGACAGACGAGACGGAGTGTGTGAGAACTGGTGAGTGTGCGGCATCAGTGTGGAATCGTGACACAATGAATGGTTCTCACATTCACTAATCAGTAGACAATTTGCACATCACTGATCACACGGCTCATTGTCAATGGTGCTAGTTTCTGGGATTATGCAAAGCTACTGTTTATAAGGAAACCTGCAGTCAGTTGAGACTTGGATAAGTCTCGAAATATTTCTCCTACTTAACAACTTGGTTCAAATAAACATAAAATTTCTTTACCTGGATTATTGAGCATGCATCGCGACATGTAAAACAAATGTTTATTCACATGTTTGTTTACACTTTTTTATGTTTACGAACTCACATTCTCCTTTGAAATATTTGTTGTGTGACACTGGTCTATTTTGTGTTTGGCTCCTAGACCCTGCTCCTCTTTTTTCAAGTTCGTATTTTCCAGAACCACATTCAAATTTGTTTAAAACCCCTAGAGAAGTTTTCTAAGGTCTGTCATTGGCTGACTGATTTGCTCATTCACACCCACACATGAGGGTATTTATGATTCCATTGGTGAAGGAGCTGTGGATGGTTCCACCCAGGGTGGGGACTCCAGGAATGTAAACCAAGGCACAACAAAAACACTGGCTGTGACCATTGATCGTTAGTTTTACTGAGGTGCTATTTGAATTTGCAGTAAAAAAACGGTGTCACAGTTTGTTAAAGGGAAGGTGACTGTAGGATCATGTTGGAGGATCTTTTCCAGTCCTCGTCTTCAGCCCCACTGTTGGTGGCTGTTGTCAGCTTGTTGGTCCTCCATTTTCTTTACTCCAGCTTCAGCTCTCAAGACAAGAGGAGGGAGCCTCCAGGACCCAGGCCTCTTCCCCTAGTTGGTAACCTGCATCAAGTGGATCTCAAGATGCTTGACCGTAGCCTTTATGAGGTGAGAAATGTTGTATTCAATGGGATTGTTTTCATTTTAATTTCACTTGCTATATAACTTGTTCATGCAAATGTGTTTTCAATCCAAGCCAGTCAGTCATCTGTGAGACTCCCTTTAACCTATCTCATTGTTTTTAGCTATCCAAAGAGTATGGACCAGTGTTCACGGTCAATTTAGCATTTAAGAAGGCGGTGGTCCTGGCAGGATACCGGACAGTCAGACAGGCTCTGGTAAATCACGCTGAAGTATTTGGAGACAGAGAAATCACTCCTGTGTTTTATGATTTCAACAAAGAACAAGGTAAGAACAACGTTGGTGTTAGGATAATTTTCAATAGGTAAATAAATGCACTGGAGATCGGCATCTGAGTCTAAAGGTGTTCAGTTTATTCTTGCCGGCAAAAGAGCACACAAGCTTACAGGCTTAAGGTCTGTCAGTGTCTGCTCGCAGGTAGTTTGGTCACACACATATTTATAGTCAAAAGTGAGATAAGCAAGTTGAGTACAGAGTGTTTCATCTACTCCACTTGGCCACCATATGTCACTGTAGGATGGTCGGAAGTGAACCAGCTAAACAAGGAGAAGTTGTAACTCTGTGGTAGGGAGTACATGAAACACTCAATGATGTAACTATATATTGCAAATTCTTAACATAGACCCCAACTAAGAGACTACATATGGTTAGAATGTTAACATACAAGATCCCTTAAAGGAGATTAACATACGTTTCACTACATTCCTCTAAAGGTTAACATAAGTTCCCTACAACTCTAGCAATTTCTGTCTTTTTATAGTAATTTCTCTACCAGTTGGGCAGTTTAGTTTTTATAAGATAATGAAAGTAACTCAATCACTTTCATTTCCAGGCATAATATTTGCCAACGGTGACACATGGAGAGAAATGAGACGTTTTGCTCTAACAACGCTCAGAGATTTTGGGATGGGAAAGAGACTCAGTGAAGAGAAAATTATTGACGAAATTCACTACCTTATTGAAGGATTTGAAGAATATGCAGGTAAAAACTGTGAATGTGTCACTGTATTGTTCGTTTATGTTTCCTTGCTTCATATCCCATGTCATAAAATGAATTTCACTACTCGAATCACCAGTCAAATATGAATGTAGTCTAACTACTGACAAGCTACTGTACATTTTATTAGTACTACTAGTTTTGTTAAATGCACTGGTCAGTGTCAGACTGGTCCAAACTGTTTGTTGTAGCATTCTCTTACACTTGTTTTCTAACTTTTGTCCCGAACACTTTCTTATAGGTAAAGCTTTCAGCAACTCCCACCTAATTAATTATGCATCGGCAAACATTATATTTGCTATTATGTTTGGAAAGAGGTTTGAATACGAAGATCCTTTCTTCCAAGCTATAATAGAGCGAGACCATGAAACCATCCACCTGACTGGATCACCTTCCATCATGGTAGTGCAAAGCGACCTCAGATTATTGGAATGAAATTATGCATTACTGTGCACATCATTATATTATAATTAAACTTTGGTCTAAGAAATCAAATATATTGTGTTTGCAACCCATTAGCTATTTGACACTGTATTCTTTATTGTGTAAGCAGAACCATGGTGATTGTTGTGGTTGTGCTAATTTTGAATTTTGTGTATTGTGTGCAGTTATACAACCTGTTTCCTTGGTTGGGCCCTTGCCTCAAAAACTGGAGAAGTTTGATGAAGAATTTAGAGACGAACAAAGCAGAAATAAAGAGCAAAATAGAGGATCTGAAAAAGACTTGGAATCACGACACGTGCCGATGCTTTGTTGATGCGTTTATAAGCCGTAAAGAAGATGTGGAGGTGAGGCGTCAAACTCCAGTGAATTCATTAATGCTGAAAAGTCAATCAGAATAATTTTTTTTCTTTATTTTACACCAGGACTCTGAAATCAAGAATTCACAATACCATGATGAAAACCTGATCTACTGTGTGATGAATCTGCTTGGAGCTGGATCTGATACCACAGCAACTACTCTTCAGTGGTGTCTACTTTTCATGGCCAAATACCCTCATATTCAGGGTAAAAATAACACGTCAGATATCAGAGCTCACATGAAAGTTGCCTTAAAATAGCAGTGCATATTCATCGGACTGAATTCCTATTTCACGTGAATACAGATCATGTCCAAGAGGAGCTGAGCAGGGTGGTAGGAAGTCGTCAGGTCCGAGTAGAGGACAGGAAGAACCTGCCGTACACTGACGCTGTCATCCATGAGTCACAGAGACTCGCCAACATCGTCCCTCTGGCCCTTCCTCACAAAACCAGCCGTGACGTCACCTTCCAGGGATACTTTATCAAAGAGGTCAGAGGATTGTTGGATATGTTCCTCCATCTAAAGTCTTTCTTTAAACGTATAACATTCTGCTTCCTAATTTTGCCATCAGGGGACAACAGTGATTCCTCTCCTCACTTCTGTCCTGTATGATGAGAACGAATGGGAGAGCCCCCACACTTTCAACCCGTCTCACTTCCTGAATGAGGAGGGTAAATTCATTCGGCGAGATGCCTTCATGCCCTTTTCTGCAGGTTTGTTAGTCTTGTTTTGTTATTTTACTTTAGAGATTTCCCTGTGGGACATATCATGATTCAACCTTTCTCTTGCAGGTCGCAGAGCGTGTCTTGGAGAGAGTTTGGTCAGAGTGGAACTCTTCCTCTTCTTAACCTCCCTCCTCCAGCGCTTTCGTTTCACTCCTCCACCTGGAGTGACAGAGGATGAGCTGGATCTGACACCAGTTGTGGGTTTAACCCTCGTCCCCACTCCTCATGAACTGTGTGCTATCAGTCGCCAATGATAATGAATAACTACAACTCGCCGCATTCCGTGTTTTAAGAGAAATACTATTTTGAGATGTGGTTATTTCGGTAAAGGCCTGGTAGCTCAGTGGGATAAGGCTGGCACACAGAAGGTGGCAGGTTTGATTCCCAGGTGTGTCCTTGAGTAAGACATACAATCTTACTGCGTAACTATATATGTGACAAAATATAAAATTGAAATATTTTAGTGCAGAAACATTTTCCTATTGACATATCTGTAAAAGTTAAAAGAGTTTATGAGGCAGGTTATCATTTATAACTGCTGGGTCATTTATTCAACACAGTGCTATTTGAATAAATAAGAAAATGTTTTGCGTGGAATATGGCTTCTTCACATGATCATGAATTAACTTTTAGTAATTTAAACTCGCAACCTCACCTCACTCAGTAACAGCTATACTGACTGGCCTTCCTGGTAGTCTAACCCCCTCACACATAGCTGTAACACACTGAAATGGGAACTTGTTTTGAAATACAAACAGCTCTTTATTTGTTTTACCAGTTAGCATAGAGATATGAAAACTAACACTTCATAATGCCAGTCCTAGTGAAAAAAAGATACAAAATAAACAAGAACTAGTGTTTGCACATAATTTGTTTTTTTAGTTATGTCATATGGTAAAAGATAATCCATAATCAAAATGTTTACTACATTTGAACCATTTTACTATATTGGTCTTCAAGTGTACATTGAAATGAAATTAATAAAAAAATGCTACAGCAGATAAGTGTAACAAATATGTATCTTACATATCTATATTAAAGTCACATTGAAAAGCAAATCAAAGCCCTTGTGGTTCCTAAACAAAATGTGAAATCTGAAATCCTTTTAAGGTCCTTCCACTTTGATGATATTGATCTGCTCGTCCTGTGAGGAGTGGTTAGTGTTCATCACTGGCTCGGCGGACACACTGCAGTCCTGGAACGTCCTGGCTGAACAGCTGCTTGGGAAATCGGACGCTTTGCTCTCTGATGCTCTGAGAGTTTGAGTATGTGACTGGCTGTATGTAGAGATGTAGGATTGTGTGTAGGGTGGAATGACTGGTTGACTGGATTGATGTGAGTATACAGTTGCGTATGACTGTGTTTGAGGGGGTGTGTGAGTAAGTGGGAGATTATCGGAATTGCTACACGGTGGGAACCCATTTATGCTGGGAGGGCTCAGTCCTGGCAGTTTAAAGGCCTCTACATTTTCTAAGTTTTCTAAAGAGTTATAGCTTGGCTGAGTTTGGCTACACTGAGTGTATGTGCCTTGGCTGAAGTTGAAGGTGTCTTGACTGAAGGAGGTAGGCGCAGTCACTTTTGGCAAAGCAGAGGGTGATGGAGTTTTGTTGTGCTGCTGCTGAGCACCGCTACAACAACCGAGCTTAGTGGTAAGGCTCTGCAGAGTACTGAGAATCTGCTTCTGAATGTTTGTCTGCTGTGCCTGCTCCCTCTCCAAGCGGCACTGTTGCTCCACCAGCATCTTCACTGCCAGACCCAAACTGTGCACCTCAGAACCCAATGTCTGGATCTGATCCTGCAGACCACATCTTCCTGCAGTGTCCTGCACAGCCTGCTGGGGACTTAGGTTCCCTTCACGTGTTGTTCCCTGCACTCCGGGGGTCTGTAGACGGATGACAGCAGCCCCTGGAGCTGAGGATGTTCCAGGTGCAGGTGGTCGGTTAGGAAGACGTACACCAACTCGAGGCAGAGGGTGAAGGGAGCGAACAGACAGACCCGGTCTCTGTGTCAGAAAACGTCTGGTGGCATTGCCTTCTTCAGACTGAGTCTCCATAATGGTCTGTGCAAAATTGAAAAGATGATCGATCAATCAACAAATATTGCGAGCCAGTGAAAAGAAGTGCCAACATGGAACATGCTCTTTCTCACCTTGTCATTGGTCAGATCATACATTTCAGATGGTTGAGGCATCGCACTTCTCAAATCACCAGCCTGGATACTTGAGTGATCTCTCCTCAACAACGATGCCACCTGGTGGAATGACAGTTCATGCAAACTGAGACTGAAAGACAAATCTGTATTTGGCAAATAACGTGTCTTTCGTTTTATTATAAATAATAACTAGAAAGTTCCTGGGGAAACTTTGAAGGTGCCTGCCGCCGTGCGCCGCTGAACCTTAGACCCATCTCCCCGA
>JAUMTR010000026.1:11379868-11415208 GCA_032270685.1 Microctenopoma stevenorrisi | reverse complement strand
AAAGATACGAAGACGCTGTTTTACAGGGAAAGAGCTGAAGGTGTCTGGACCCGTTTAAAGTTTGAATGACATTTCTACGACAAAGTATGGCGACACACCATGTGGGTGAAGGGAGGAAGAGCGATGAAAATACTGCTCCAACTGCCATTTTTTGACCAAAAAACACTGAAATACAAATTATTTAAAAAGTACTGAATACTATTTTACTAAAAGTAATGCCTCCATTAATGGAGGCATTCGGGGGGGCCTCCCATTCATTGAAATGAATGGGAGGCCTCCTTCGCCATGCACTGCCTCCCATTCTTTTTATATGGCAGGCACCTAACTACAAATTGCACAAATAAGAATGTGACAAACAAAGTTACCTTCATCCTGTGGGAGAGGGCTTTATCCAAAAGCCTCCTTCGAGCTGCCAAAATTGAATTGGTAGCTGGAGAAGGTGTGACTCTCCTCCTCATGAATGCTCCAGAAGGTGTTAGCGTGGAAGACACATGTTCTGCCTCTGCTCTTGTGACAGTGCACTGGGGACCTCTTTGTTGGCTGTTTTGTGCTAGGGATGTGACACTGACAATCTGTATATCATTTTCTTCTTTATCTCCCTCATGTTGCTGTTCTATCCTGCTTCTTCCACTGGTCTCCCCAGACCCAGTTGGCTTTGCACTTACCTCTTTATTTGTGGAAGCTTGTCTGGAAAAGTCTGCAGCAACTGAAAAGCCAGCATGATGAGATGCCTCACGTATTAGGTTTTGGAGATGAATGTTATTCCAGCTCTCTTGTATTGCCCCTGTTCGAGGCTGCACAAGTGCTGATGATGAGCTAGCTCCAACCTCCACAGGTCTAACCCTTCCTGGTGGCCTCCCATGGTACTCCCGCAGGAACAGGTAGATGGCCTGAGCAGACACCTTGATGTTCTCCAGCTCCAGCACGGCTTTGATCTTACGGAAACTCAGACCAGCCTTCCGCAGCTCCACCACCTTTTGTTTGGCTGCATCATCAAGTCGGCCCATCGTCTCTCACACCAGAGCAACCCTGTGAGTTTTGCTGTTTCATATAATAAGAACATGTAATTAACACTTTTATGATCTATGTTCAGAGGATGATTTAATCAATTTCTAACTTCCTGTAGATGCTTTAATTATGAGGTAATTTCTGCCTCTGGGATTTAAATTGTACAACTCCTCTACTTTGTGTAGGGGGGTTAGCTATCACAATCAATCGTGAGATCAGTGGTTCAATTCCTGACTCTTCCAGTCATATGTCCTGTGTCAGTAAGTCAGGTCAGCTACATTGCAGCTTTGTCATCCGTGTGTGATTGTGTGTGTGTGAATGAAAAGCAGTGTAAAGCTAAATTGAATAAAGCTAAATTAAACCGCTTTGAATACCAGCATTGGTAGAAAAGTGCTATTTAAGTGCAAACTATTTACCATTTATAATCAATAATCATAATCAATCATTTATAACTCAACTGCATTACACCCAGGACTGGTAATGATCAGAAATGACATATTTGTATGACATTTCTTTATGATTTTCTATTATGTATTTTTATTCATTAAATATTTATAGAGTTTTTGTTGGTTTTAATAGTTTCTGTTTGAACTAAGAACTGCTGTTACCTGACAAAATTATTTCCATCTGGCTGGATGTGAGTGTTTATGTTGGTTACTATATATATACTGTATATATATCTATTTGAGTAAGCAGACAAACAAGGAGGCAAGAAGGCTTATGAACATTAAACATAGGTCCAAAGCCAGAGTCAAACCAGAGATGTTTACTTGTCGTGCGTTGCTCCCATGCGACCAAAGTGCTCCACATATCTCAAATTATTTTTGCAAGTTAAAAACAAATTACATTAGAAAAACAGTACCAATGCACAATGTCTCAACGATTAAATCGATATTTAAACTTGTCACTTGTCACATTAGCCCAGCCTGGCGATTGATTACTGGATAATGCAAAATTGTAAAGCAAAGGTATTTTGACCACTTGGAGCGTGGCAGGTAATGTTAGCTACTAGCTGTGCAAGCTAACGACAACGATAAAATAACGTTACAGTGATGTCATTCTCACCTTGCCGAAAGGTAACAATCGTTTGATGTTCCCTCTTCGGTTAAGTCATTGCAGGCACCACGATGAAACACTTTGTCTCTGCATAGCTACAACGTCGCTATACATACACGAACTCACATTTTTAAACGACACTAACGTAAATAAACAATGAGTTGTATGTGGCGCTTAGGTGGAAACGTAACTTCCGCTCTGTCGTCATCACTGTGCGACGTTTACTCGTTCTGCAAGTGGTGGAAGCGAATCGCCTCGTTGGAAGGAAATGTAAATTTATTCTTACGTTAATTCGCATTTAAAATCGTTTTAATCCCAGTGTATATTTTTATACATGCGAAAGCGTGTGCCACATTTCATAATTGTCTGTGTGTTTTATAAAGTGCGCACTAATCGAGAGACAGCAGCCCCTACGGCCGCCTTGTTTTGACGAGTCAGTTGAATGAAAATCAATGGCGGGGGGTTTCTGTCCGAGAGCACCGCGTCTCCGAGTATCGCTAAAGTTACCTTTACATGCTTTAGTAATAACCGATTTTGTAATACTATACTAGTACTATAATAACTATACACTAATTACTAATAATATTAAAAATGTCAAACGAAATACAAATTGTTGTGTATATGTTTTTGGCGGTTCTGCTTAACATTACTACTGTTGGTGTGTTTTTTGTTGAGAGTTTACGTACTTACCTCCCCATTCCCTCTTCTGATACTGTGACTGCTTTTTGATATGTTTTATCACAAGACTTGTGTATTATGAAACAAATTCAGTTGCGTGTCGTTGTATTTTGAATATCCTTGTGTTGGGCACATAATAATAATATAGATTAACGAATTGACCTACTTGCCTTTTCTTCAGGGCACCATCACCCACCAAGCGGAAAGAGGAGGAAAAAGCAAAAGATAGAGGCAAAGAAAAAACTAGTACAAAAGAAGGAGACAAGGAGAGAGGAAGGGAGAAACTAAGAAAACGCCGCAGTGCCTCTACTGGCAGCAGCAGCAGGTTTGTTTTTTCAATCAGCTTTTCGTGTTTATCTCAAAGCCAGAATTCTTTAATATTCACATTTTCTAGTCTAATACGCTGTTCTTCTTATGATAATGACCAGGTCCAGATCTAGCTCTACTTCAAGCAGCAGCTCTGGTTCCAGCTCAGGATCCTCAAGTGGATCCAGCTCATCTGGTTCCAGCCACTCTGGTTCTTCCAGCTCTCGCTCCTCCTCGTCCAGTTACTCAGGCTCCCCAAGCCCCAGCCGCAGGCGCCATGACAACCGGCGGCGATCCCGCTCAGCGTAAGTTGCGACATCCTTTCGAGCTATGCAGAATATAACCTGATAAAATCACGCTAAAATAAATCCCTGTTTTTGATTGATTCTGAAGGTCGAAAACTCAGAAGAGGGGAGATGATAAGGAACGAAGGAAAAGAAGCCCAAGCCCCAAACCAACTAAAGTTCATCTCGGACGTCTGACCAGGAATGTCACCAAGGTTTGTGGAGATTTAACTTTACAGAAGAATCTACACACAATAATAAGCCATCCTGCTCATTTACATGTGTGTATATATATATATATATATACACACACACACACACACACACACACACACACACACACACACACACACACACACACACAAACTGTATTTCTTTCAAAATATCTTCTAGTAACTTGCACAGATAATGTTTTTCATTGATATGGTTTTCATGGCCACACTGTGTCTTCTTTGCTCAGGAACACATCCAGGAGATCTTTTCCACATATGGGAAAATAAAAATGGTTGACATGCCAATGGATAGACTCCACCCACACCTGTCCAGAGGCTGTGCTTATGTGGAGTTTGAGACTTCTGAGGAGGCCCAGAAAGCCCTCAAACACATGGATGGAGGTAGGCCAGAGTATTTTGTTTCAGTGTCTTGTAGGATCATTTACACTTTTGTGTGTTATATATCTTTTTGTGTCGATGTTTTAACAATAGGTCAGATTGATGGACAGGAAATTACTGCGTCCGCTGTGCTGACTCAGCGAGTCCGTCCTCCGCCCCGTAGACCCTCTCCCCCTCGCCGTATGCCCCCACCACCACCTATGTGGCGTCGCAGCCCGCTGCGCATGAGGAGAAGGTGAAATTGTGACACTGTCTGACTATGAACATTTCACTAATTCTGTGAGTTATGTCAGCTGATTCCTCCTGCTTTGAATCAACAGCTGTTTTCTTCTTGTGTTCCTGCAGGTCTCGCTCCCCGAGGAGACGCTCTCCTGTACGCAGACGCTCCCGCTCCAGGTCTCCTGGACGTAAGCGTCACCGCTCTCGTTCCAGCTCCAACTCTTCCAGATAGATGCATTTCCTTCCTTACACCGACTGATCTGTTCTGTCGAGACTTACCCAGAAATAAAATCATCTGATTCGTAGCCAACACGAGCATTTGCTTACGTTTAGAAAGTGGATTTTGTGCAAATGTGTGTTTCTCTTTTCATTTTGTGTTTTTTTCCTGTGCTCAGCTGAGATTTACACATTTCTTTCCAATTGTGAGTTATTTTTTACTGTGTATTGAATTTTTAGGCATTTTAAAAAATAAAAGTGCTGAAACATGCGAAATATGCGAGTCCAGTTTCTTACAGTCGGGCAAAGATTCTGAAAGGCCTGTGGTCCTCAGCTTCATGCCTCTGCACCTACTTATTAACACTATTTGGAGAATAGTAAGTAAGTAAGTACAATAACTGCTGTTTTTAAGTACAAATTTGAGTGTTTGGTGTAGTTTAGGTTTTAAGTCAGAGAGAAATATTATGGTTTTTAATCTTATTTTAATTTGAAACAGTGGATTTAGCTCATAAATTACGAATGATCGTATTATTGGGCATTTATTACCCCTCAGTAGATAAATAAAGTCAGCAGCATGGGCGGGTCGGCTGTGGTTGACTGTCATCGCGATGACCGCTGGGTGTCTCCTTAATGGTTGGAGCACCATACTATGTTGCGGGCTGGTGGCGCGTCTGAGCGCCTCATCATCTCAGCGGATACAGAGACGCTTCACACACGGAGTCCAGGGAGCCCAATGGCAATCTCCACTTTCGATGCGTTACTCTGATGTCTTTCAGCTACAGAGCACTCACATTTGAGCCGAATCGTTTGCGCGATGGCTCAAGAAAAGAACAGGCAGCGCATGAAACAGCTTTTGGGGAAACCTGGGAACGCAAACTGCGCCGACTGCGGAGCTGCAGGTAGGCTGATTCCTGTACTGCTGAACACCTTAAGACTCATGTTAATCACTCACTTAAACCTGTTTGTGTGTCTGCTGTGTGTTATTTCATAGTTTTTCTCCACTTCTTTTTTTGTGAGTGAGTAGGTTACAGTCAGCTTCTGCTCCGTAGACAGTCATGTTGTCATGTTTCGTGGTTGTGAAACGTACAAACGTTGCTATAATGGGGATCCCCACACAAGATGTTTTAGACCAGAACAATATCACTCGTATACACTTATCTGAGTAAAGTATGTCTTTATCTTGCTGGCTCATTTCTTTCGGTGGTCACATCTAGCTCACTGTTTCCCATCGATCCTGCAGACAGCACCCAGCAGATGTGGTTTGTGAAATAAGGCTTGTTCACTCTGAGTGAAGAGCCAGTGAACGTATTCTGCTCTCTGATGATCTGCAAATTGGGTGTCTAAAGTTTAAATGAAACACATGACCTCTTGTGTGTCTTGCACAGGTGCATGCATGTGTGCAGCTTTGTGACAATGCAGAAGGATTTTTTTTTTGCTCTTCTGGCTTCTGTACATCTTGTGACCACTTTGCTTCTCCTTCATTACACACATACTTGCTGCTACAGGGGTGGTGAAAACTACCTGCCACTGCCCTAATTCTCTGTCTCACGACGGCAGCTTTAATCACACCTTGCGCCACAGTGCAGATTCTGACAAAGAGCTTTTGAAGTGTAGGAGGAGCTGTGTGTGCATACAAAGCTGCTCACACCTTCACGTTTGCTGTTGTGTTTCGTCTTAATGTAATAGATCTTAAAAATAACACAGCTGCCTTTTACAAATAATAAACCCAAACGTATGGCCATTGTCCACGCGTGGAAGTTTGTGAATTCTTGCTACGCTGCGTTCTTCGATCGAATGTCTGAACTGAGATTTTTCTAACCTCACGGAAAATGCTGAAACACAACTGCGCAACCTGTTGCAAAGAAAGGGTATTTCTGTTCTGTGCTTTATGCCTAAGAGCTTCAGCACGTGCTTGCTTGGGACACACAGTCTCTGATTATCTTAAGGACAGAGGAAACCATAGTCTGAAAACCATACCCCCCCTCTGTTATGGCCAACCCAACCATGTGTCTGGTCTTGGTTATTGTAGGATTCCTTACCTGTTTCTGCTCTTTCACTTTCTTACTGATGTTTCTCGCAGACACAAATTGAACAAGGACTAATTGTGCATAAAGGTGTACAAATGGACATGAACTAACATTGATAAACAAATGAATAGTGAATAGAATTGCGCCTGCGCACTGCACAGACAGACATAGTACAGATACATGGACCTGGAAATGTCCATATTGTCTGTTGTCCGCTTTGGTAAACATGTTTCAAATACTTTTAAATGAAGTTCAGAAATGTTTGTGTTATCTGTATCTTAAAAGGATTTTGTGTGCGTCTACACATGAGCTTGTGCGTTGCTTTGCAGGCCCCGAGTGGGCGTCCTATACCTTGGGTGTATTTGTGTGTCACAGCTGTTCCGGCCTCCACAGAAACATTGCTCAGATCAGCAAGGTGAAGTCTGTACTGCTGGATCCCTGGAGCTCCTCTGAAGTGCAGGTGAGATTCTAACAGTCAAGCTTGATAACTGTTTAAAACCTTGTCTTACTTTCACTCATCCCACCCTGCTCCACTGAGAGCATGACTCTCTGCTTGCCACTCCACCACTGCATCTCTGCATGCTTGAGTAAGAGCAGTCAATAGCCTTAATTCAGTGTGGCCTGAAAGGCATGAACCAGCAGCTGGCAGATACAACCAGTAGCTTTGTATACTGTATGCTGTTTGTTTGTGTGTGCACACGTTGGATTTTCATAGTATAAAGGTTTATACAGAGTTATTATGAAGTGTAAAATCATATTAGTGAACATGGCTGCTGTGCGTTGTGGTTTACTTGTGCAAATGTGCGCAACACAATGGTTTGTGGTGAGTTTTGCCACATTTTGTCTGTGTGCTTTTTCATTTTGTTGATTTTGTGTGTGTGTGTATGCTCAACAGTAGCCTCTCTGTTAAATACAGAGGCTCAAATAATACGCTTCCATGTCAGCAACGTTGTCTCCATCTGGGCAAGGCGGGACCGCAACATCAGCACATTCATGCTTTTTGCAGCCAATGAGCTAATAAAAACCCGCAGATATTACAACAGACGCTTCTTTCTGTACTCTGCAGTTTATGGACTCTGTGGGTAACAATTCTGCCAATGCCAAATATCAACAGATAGTACCTGCCTTCTACTACCGTCCCACGCACAAAGACTGCACGTAAGTGATGCCGTCCTCCTTTGCAGCCCTCCTTTTGCTGTTGACTTTTGCGGTTGACTGGTGGTCCCTCTAAATGCGTACACACGTGTAGATACCTACAGCACAGAAACAAGTGTTGGTCTCATTGTCCCTTAACTAATTTACTGTGTATGTTGATAAATGCCATCTATATCTATAGATCTAAAAGTAGAATGCTGCAGTACTGTTGTATTGTGGTTATTTGTGCTAATAGATATGTACTTTCTTCACATGAGCAAATTCATTAACATGTGGACAAGATGTGGTTTTGCTTGCCAGCCTTGCACGCAGACACTCCTCAGTGATAAGACTGAGCGGTTCCTGTAGTTTGAACAGGAAGCAAAAGTTCAGCAGCAGGGTTTCTTCTTAACTGTCCGCTGATAGAAATAACAATACGAAATGACAAAATAACATGCTGAAAGGTTCCTCTTAAAATACATCTGCACTGCATGCTGCAAAAACTACAAAGGGACAGACAATATAAAGCAGAAGGCAAATCTGTCCTCGAAGCACCCAGAAAAGCCGCACAATGGTGTATAATTAAAGAACGTGCTTTGCTAAAAGCTCTTAAACGCTTTCAAAGCTGGTGAGCATCAGAAACTCTTTCTGTAGGAAATCTCCTTTGTTCGTCGTGACACTTTTCTTCAAACCTGTTGTCGAGATGAGACTTTGATAGTGAACAGCTCAGATGCTGACACCTGATTGTACTGCCATTGCTCGATACTGTGACATTTAAATGGACTGAATTGTCCTGCTTGTTTTTCAAATATCCTTGCCCTATCTGAAGCTGGGGTGGGAAGTGCAGCTCAAAGAACGGGACTGAATGTCATTTTGTTTTCCCTTCATACACAGTAGTTATAGTCTAACTTCCATCATATTTATACAGATATTGAGAAAATTCTAAAGGATTAATAACCTTCCATGTTTTATTATAGCTGCTTAAGTCTGTAGATAATCCTTCTATGCAGAATCCTTTAAAAGTTATTGATTATGATTGAGTGAGGAAGGCAAAATCAACACAGATGGATATGAGAGAGAAAAGATGAAGCCATTCTGTGTAATCAGTATCATGATAGATGGTGCACACGAGAGAGAGAGAGAGAGAGAGTGATAATTGCTGGGAGAGTTTGAGTTTGCATTAAATGCAGCCCAGAGCCTCCGCATCGTTGTAAATCAATTAGATGTGTTCAAGTAGCCCAAGCATGAAGTAAACATCACAGAACAACCAACTGTTTTACAGGCTCCTGCGGGAACAATGGATCCGAGCCAAGTACGAGAGGAAAGAGTTTGTGTGTGTGGAGAGGCAGGAGCCCTACTCAGCAGGTACGGACGAAATGTGTCTACATAGTTACACTCGCAAACACGATACACTTCTTGCTCACTCCAGGAAACAAGTAGCTGGTCTGTGGCTCACACATCGGCTCCTATTCAGCGTTGAATGAAAGCTCGTCAGGAAAAACAACATCATCCATTTATCATTACCAACATTCTTGGGTGAAAATGCAAATTGCATTTGGTATGAGGGTGAATGAGGAGAGGAGAGAAAGGGGAACTTATCTCACATTCTCACACATGTTGCTGCTTCCTCTTAAAGGAATAGTTCATCACTTCTGTCCGTTCATTTATGAAGGCAAAGGTGCAAAATCTCCAGTGTGTGCTATTTTGGCCCATTTCAAAGACCTTTTTTATTAGAAGGTGATACAATTTAAACGTTATTTAGTATAAGTTTAATAAAACAGCCTCGTTGTCTTGCAGAGTGAGTGTTATGAATTGTTTTTACCCTGCATCCAGAGGCAAACCCACTCCAGCTCTGTACTATTAACACACAGTAGACTAAGGCTCTCTTTCAGAAAGCCAGTAATTGTTTTTCCAAATGTATCTTGCTCCTTAAATCAAGATCTTTGAAATCTTAGTTATAGAACTATGTGATGCACCTTTAGCATTCGATTGTTTATCTGCAAGGATGAAATGTTGCTGCTTGAAGGACATTACTGTATTGTGGGTACTAATCAGAGGAAAGTCTATGAATTTGTTGGCATTCTGTGTGTTCTTGTAGTGTGTGTAGCAGTGTTATTTGCATGCTAATGATGTTGTTGCGTTTAAAGGTGTAATAAGCATAGCTTAGTAGGCACCGTTACCCACTGCTCATTTGCACCACCAAACCCAATTAACTTGCCCATCAGGTTTTACGATGTGTTGTTGGGTGGTTTGAAAGATAGGTGGTGTAACAGAATGGCTTATGATGCAGACACAATGAGGACTGGTCAGTAACGGTGCTGAAACACTTCTTTGCTCTCCTGGTTCATCTTCTGGTTTGAGGTTGTTTTCTTCCTACTCTATTTCTTCTCTTTTGTCTTGTTTACTCGCGTACTCTTTTGACACGATTGACTGTCTGAAATTATTTAGTATTTGGCCTACGCTCAGTTCCTCAGTAAGTGTGTACCACATTGCCCTTGTGTGGTTAAGCGTGTCAAACGATAAACAAATCTCATTAAAGGTGAGAAAATGCTGTCAACCTAACCACTAAGCCGTACGGTTTTACAGAAGGTTACTGCAGCACTGAATGAAGTTAGAATGAGCTGACATGCAGTGAGGAGACAAAGATGTTCCTCTAAACGGACTTTTTTTGTTTCAGTGCCCGGAGGTGGGTGGTAAAGAGTTACATTTACTCCGTTACATTGGCTTTTTTTATCTTTTAATCTATTGATTGGCGCCTTAACACGAATGATGGGATTCATTCTACGTAGCTGTGGTTTCACATGCAAGATGCGTGTACGAGCCGAAAGAAAGCCAACGTAACTTAACTCCTATGGGTTTTTGATGTCATTTACACCACATAAAAGACTTTTCAGTGATCTCACTGTCAAAGCAGACCTTGTGAAATGATCATCAGAAATTAAAATCTAGTCCACACATGTCAAATGAAATTATAATCAATGTTATACAATAATTCAAACATATAATATTAAAAATATGCCCTTAATAAAATATATATTGTTGGTTAAATTTTGAATGATTCAGTCATTCCTCCCAATATTTCCCAGATAAAATTAGTTACCCTAGGCCGGCTTCTTAAAAATGTTTTTTTTTAAAGGAATGAATTTTCCCAATCTGATTCCCATCAATGAGCTAGAAATTCCATCCCTAATGCCATCAGTGGTTCTGCCACATGACTGTTTCACCAGCCAGATGTAACCATGCTGCCACATGACCAAACATAAACTGTGGCGGCATAGCGGCACAAACCCTTCACACGTATTTACCTGGAGGTTGAGTCACGGCAACTAGACTTTTTTTTGGGTAGCTCGAAACTACTTGTGTGAGCAGTGAAATGTTCTAACCAAACAAGAAAGAAATTTAGTCGCCAGGACCTAACTTCCAGATGTCTTTACGCGTAGTCTATGTGACGTAGCAGGAAGAACATTTGAAAATGTGTGTTTCTTGTGCCTACATTTCTTTTTTTGTAAAGATGTTATTTATTTGTAATAATGCTAATTTATTATTCAGAAATACCAGAATTTGTACATTATTTCATCTTTTTGACTGATAACATAGTTTCTTAAATCAGACACTACGATCAAACAGTTACTCACTACTTGAAAAGTCTTTTCATTTTTTTACTTTTACTTGAATCATTTTTTGGTATTATCTTAGCTGTGCTTAGGGGGAAAATGGGAAGTTGTCAGTATAGTGTGACATGTCTAAGTAATATACTGTATATATCTATATATATTGATATGTATAATGATATGATATGTATAATGGTTACTAACCACACTTTCTATCAGGCTTTTTTTCCTGTTTCCAACTTCCTGTTTCTGACACTGACGTTACCAAAGGAAACAGTGAGTTGTGTAAAATGAAGTCAGTTCAACCTGATAGAATATATAGTTTGTGACAGTTTTTTGGTGGAGAGTTCAAAGACAGTGTCATACTCCTCCGTGCCCTTTGTGTGTAAGAAATGGGTTGGACTGTGTTGTCAGATTAGTAATAGCCATGTCATTGATAGAGTCACAGTGTCAACTTCATAGCCTCCTGACCAAAATGAGTGGGGCTATGGGAATTAACTAATTATAGGAAACAGTTAATAGGTGAATTAAACAGTGATAGGGCAATATTTTTCCCTGGTAGTCAGGAGCATGTAGTGCAGTATGGTATATCGATGGAAGGGACTAATGTAATATTATAAAACTGTAATTTGTCAAACTAATTGTCGTGGATATTATTGTTTGTAAAAACATAAAAAAAAACATAAAACATGTAGAGGAAAGCTTTAATCAAACACACTTCTCAGTACTAAAAAGCATCAAAAAGGCACAATGACTCACTTCACTCCACTCATTAAGAAAAATATGTAAGATATTACATTAATACTATTACCAGAGTCTTATGACTCTGTTTCTCCCTTTCTATCAATAGCCTCCTGTGTTGTTCCCTGCAGAGGTTTATGAACATATCTGCCATAGAGGAAGAAAGGCGTCTTCTGTGTAAACATGTTCTATGTAACATTATAGACAGATTTTAGGGCAGGACGGACCAGCCGTGATGTGCTGACGACCTGAAGCAAGACAGACGCTGTGGTCCAAAACTTACTTTGCTGTCCCATGTGTGTACACATCTGGGACGTTGTGTTAGGACAATGACTTTCTCCTCCTCCTCTGCTGTGTTATGTTGCTGTGGGCAGACTGGCCACCTCCCTACAGCTGTGAATCACAACAATCTGACTCTTGAATAATAGATTCATTGTACAACGAAGGAAGAATCTAAAGTAAGGGACGGGGCAAAGGCATAGGTAGAGAACAGAAAGTCATGTAAGGGTTCGTTAATTTACAGTAAGAAAAGCAGCAACTGAAATTTTCTGGTATATTCTGTGCCTGACTTCTCTGTTCTGCTCTTTGTATTGCAGTGGGTGTTAGTTCAGTATTTGAGGGAGCGCTAATAGTAACTTATGGGGGAAGTGGTTTATCAGTAGTCTCTTTTGAAGACTGCTATGTGCAGATTCTAACATACGTAATCAGAAGAGACTGTTAATGTATTTAAATGTGAAGCTGTGGGCTGATATCATCATAATTTATTATTGTTACTTAAAAAGTTTTTGAGATCTCTCTAAGCGTTCCATCGGATTTATATCCGGACCCTGCTGCTGCTGGCCAAGATTCAAGATTCAAGATTCAAGATTCAAAACACTTTATTAATCCCAGAGGGAAATTGTTTGCCATGAATACAGCCGCTCTCATTATAGAAAAATTAGAAGACCCACAACCATAAATAGCACCAACAAAAAATAAATATAGAAATAACTTCAGAACTCTCCAGCGTTTTGTCTTTAACCATTTCTGAGTGCTTTTAGAGGGTATGTTTGAGGTGACACTGTTGCACCCTGAGGCTGCAGAACAGCTTGAGTTTGTATGGAAATGAATTGTTGCTGTTTATTCACCATTCAGACAAATGTTGCAGTCTTTTATAATTTTTTGTCTTCTGTCCATGTCCGGGGAGATTAGCTATAGTGCCAATGTCCGCCCCAACAAACATAATAGTTCTAGGTTTTCAACAAGCCGCACTAATTTTATTTTACTGAAGTATTGACATTTAGATCTCATATTTGGAAATGTGGTCTTTTTTATATCACTGTTGTGTACAAATGTGTCAGTGTGTATGCAACACCTGCATGTGCAAAAACTTTCTTCCTGCCGTTGCTGTTGAAGTGAGCTCACGCTGGAAGGTCAGAATGAGAGAGGACGTTTATGTGTATTTATGTGTATTATTATGTATATTTATGTGTAGTGAAATCAGAGGTGCCTCTCTCCTCCACTGCTGAGCTGTTTAGCAAAGTGACCACATGCATGAGCTTCTGTATATGTATGCATGCACACACACAGGCGAGGTCACAAGTGTTACAGCAGCAGCATTATTTTCAGTTACAAGGTTAGCTGTGTCTTAGTTGTTCACGACTAACGTTGCATGAAATAATCTAAAATAACATAATGAATGGGCACAAGAAAATATTGTATGATAATAACTTATATATAAAAAATATACATATATCAGCCTTAATTAAAAGTAAGAAAATGGCAGATTTATTCAAGTTAATGAAATGTTGCCCATTTAATATATATATGGATATAAAAAAAACAGAATACAAATCCATGCTGCTTTGAGATAATAGCACTTTTGGTAAAGTCTGCTTTGTCTTCTCTCTGTACACTTACTCCGTTGTAACGGGACCCTCGTCAGGATACAGAGAAGGATTTCTTTGGAAACGAGGCAGAGACAACGGACAGTACCTTAACCGAAAATTTATTCTATCCGAACGTGAGGGTGTTCTTAAGTATTTCAACAAAAATGATGTAAGTGCATTTTCTGTTTCTTGAACTGCTTATAATATTAAAGTTATTCTGGCTATTATTATTAGCAGTGACCATAGTGTGCATGTCATCACTTTAATAGCCTTTTTCTGTTCTGTATATGTACATGAGGCCTGAGGAAACAAGGCCAGACTGACAGCTATCTCACCTCTAAAAATGTCTTTTCTTCCTGTAGGCCAGAGAACCAAAAGCAATAATGAAGATCAATAGTGTCAACGCCTCTTTCCAGCCAACTAAAATAGGCACTGCCCATGGCCTGCAAATAACCTATCTGAAGGACAACAGCACTAGAAATATCTTTGTTTACCACGAAGATGGCAAGGTGAGATGTGCAGAAATGTTCTTTGTTTTGGGTTTGAAAAGATCATCTGTGTGTGTGTGTATCTGAGAGAGAGAGCGAGAGAGAGAGAGAGAGGGGTGGTTTGAGATAGCTGAATGGAGGGGGAGAGAGAGATGATGATGAGAGGATGAACAAAAGGCATTTGTCTCTCTAGTGGATATGATTTGTAATAACCAGTAACTACGACTAAAGACTACATGTACTTGTATACTCGTCAATAAGAGCTGAACAGTCAAGGAAACTTTAATCAGTCGTTGAACATGTGACTTTCTGTCCTAAAGGAAATGGTGGACTGGTTCAATGCCATCAGAGCAGCCAGGTTTCATTACCTGCAGGTGGCTTTTCCTGGGTCTCCCACCTCTGAAGTGAGTATGAACACATACACATACGAGATATAATTACTACTGAGGACAGCAATGTCATGTTTGTCATAAAAACATAACAAAATTGTGTTTTAGATCTGTTAGATCTGTGTTTAATCTGTTGAAATATGTGACTTGAAAATTAACTTGAAGAAAAGATTTCGAGTTTTCATTAACCTACTTAATTGTCATGAAGTTTGATACCTAAAACACATTTAAACATTGGGACCAAGTGGAAGAGTTTATAAATACCCATTTATATATATCTTCTAATTCAATTCAAAAACAAAATTAATCAATGCAATATTGCAAATAATTTAGGTCCTTCAACATCGGTAGTACATAGCAAGGAAGGGAGTTACTGCTAAATGTGCCCTCAGACAGTACTGTGCAAGAAACTCATGTCATGCTGCTGTGATGAATATAACCACACAGGCTCGAGAAAACCATTGACACATATCACAGTACGTCACTGCGTCTATGCAACCTGAAACGAATAAGCAAGAAGGAAGTCATACATTGACTCTGTGTTGGTGACTTCTCTGGACCCAAGCGCGTCTTACGTGGACATTAGAAACACGCTGTAGTCAGATGCTTTGCTGCTTCAGTTGGTTTTTGGGATTACCCAGAACCCACTTTATTTTATCATTGATGAGATATAAAATAAAAGTAGGCTTTATGTGCTGCAGAGAACAAAATGCTTATCAGTGAAAGGTGCAAAACTAGCACCCGTTGCATGTGTGTTAATGTACCACTGGCACAAACACATATGTTGTCATTTTGGAGAGACATATGATGACATCAAGGAAGTGTCTTTTCCTGTGAAGTCAGTAGATATTTCAGCAGGACAATGCCAGGCCTCATTCTGCAGAGTGCACGTGCTGCCTGGCCTGCCTGCAGCCCTGGGGGCCTCATTTATCATCATGCTGTGTGCACAAAATAGGGCTTGAAAGACGTCTATGCTGTTTCCAATAAGAAAGTTGTGATTTCTTGTCAGAAAAGTGTGTGTACTTTTACTGTAAATAATCTTCAAGTTTTATCAAATTTAATGTCAGAACAGGAGATAAGAGTGTATCAGATTAAAAAAAGTCTTTGCCCACACACACGCGCCCTCTGCCATCTCACCGAACCCCACAATATTGATTTTGAGGGCTTGATCCTTCTCTATGTCAAGATGTTTACAACAAAAAAATATGCAAAACTTCCTGTGGCCATTTCATATACTCAGATTGCAGAGTGCAAAAATAGTATTGTGGCATCCACCTCTATACCTGAGCACCTCTCAGCAACTGTGTTTGCATCAACAACACAAACCTTAAGCCTTCTGTCTGTTATTATATAAAGGTAAAATGCCCTAAAATCGAACTCACGAAATGCAATTACGTTGGTCAATGAAGGCTTAGAACATCCTGTTTTGACGGCATTTTAGAAAACTTTGAACTTTCCGTAAACCTTTTTAGAAATGGGGTTTGCGGATGCTGTACTTTTTGTGGGTTGACATACTTTTTGTGGTTTGACCTATCAACACCTCAGTGTTTCTAAGAGCTCTTTGTTTGTCTAGTTGTTGCCAAAATTAACTAGGAGCTACTTAAAAGAGGGTTACATGGAGAAAACTGGTCCAAAGGTAATGAGATTTGTTCTTTAACACTTTCATTTACATGGTATACCGACGATAAGACAAGATGAAAGACAGTCACGTGTTCTTCCTCTGTTCTGTTCCACAGCACACAGAGGGTTTCAAGAAGAGATGGTTCACAATGGATGACAGGAGACTTTTGTACTTCAAAGATCCAATGGTATTCGAGCTGCATGTCTCTGCTGTGCCCGTTTCTTTTACAGTGCATCTATCTGTACTATAAAAATCAGTAACAGCAATAATCCTTTAAGAAAGACTGTATGAGTTGTGTGTGAAGATTCTCTGCCATCCAGGTAATAGAAAAATGCTGTTCTGGACTTTAGTTTCTTGGCTTCATCAGTTCCGACTGACTGTCTTCAGTGTGATCAGAGTCCTACACCACCGAGCACAGAGTGATCCTACTAGGACAGAGGAAAAGGAGAAACAGACCGGTTAGAAATAAACAGACGGAGCATTCTCATTCCTAATGTTGCAGGAGTATCTATAAAGCATCTCAGTACATTTCAAACACACTGAGGCAGAAACTGGTCTGCCTCTCAGAGCAGTGTGGTAGATGCAGTTCAGTGCATTGAAGTATGTACAGATTTGTACACAGAGACTAAACAACTGCTTCACAAACACCTGGCACAACACAGGAGATTCTTAGGACAGGAGACAAGTTGTTTACTGCAAGACTGAATGTCTTTTACTTTACTTTGCTTGGCAGACGCTTTTATCCAAAGCAACTTACAGGGAGCTAGCGCTGGGTGTCTGGCTCAGGGACTCACCTGGTAGGGGATGGACTAGGAGTCAGACGGGGACCCACAACCTTCTGCATCCCAATCTGACGCTTAACCCATTGAGCTACCAGGCCGCTGATGTCCCTTGTTTATCCAAGGTGGTGGCCAGACAAAATCTTTCACCCACTCACAATGCAGTTTGTCATGGTAGTCATTAACGCTGTGTCTCCAGCTAGTCAGTCAGAATTGATGAAGCCTTCTGGATGGAGGGTGAAACGTCTTCAAGAACCTGAAGCAAGTCTAGCTGCCATTGAACAGCACTTTTTTAAGACAGTATGGCATGGTTACGTTTATTTTATCAACCTACATCACGTGCTCTGTCGGCATTCCTACAACGCAACTACATTTATCTGCATCACTCAACAACAGTGAATTGCAGTTCAAGTCATGAAGATGAACAGTGTTTGTCCCCTTGCTCGTAGGATGCCTACGCGAGAGGGGAGGTGTTCATTGGTAGTAAGGAGAACAGCTACCATGTGCTCCCTGGACTCCCTCCCAACACTCAGGGCAGCCACTGGCAATTTGGAATTACTATAGTGACTCCAGACAGGAAGTTCCTTTTGGCATGCGAGACTGAAGAGGATCAGACAGACTGGATGGCTGCGCTTCAAACTGTCATCAACAGACCAATGCTGCCGCAGGAGTACGCAGGTAAGCCGAACACCAAACTAAGTCACTGTTTGCTAATTTCTTCCCACAGTTGTTAGCTCTGATACACGTGTGTCTGATCTCTCTGCAGTGGAAGCCTATTTTAAGCACAAACCGTGACTGTCTTAATGGCGAAGGAGCTAGAAAGAGGAGAAGACCTAAGATATGTACTTAACACCTCATGACAGTTAGAACTCAACGGTGCCAGAGAAAGGGACCTAAAGGTGAGATCGATTACCGTTCTCACGTTTACTCTTTGTGCTTTTCAACCTCACATACATTATATAGCACCTACATTTCTCGAGGAGTTGCTCCTAAGCTCGCGAATGTTCGCCCAACGTACTCCTCATCATCAGTCATGTGATGTGAATGACATGCTTGAAGGAGGTCAGCGATCCTGACCTGAATGTGCAGACGTTTGCATGTGTTTCTTTTGTGCAGGAATCAGAACCGTGCTGCTCAGACATGAAGATATTTATGTACGTTCTGTTCTCCAGCATAAATGTACGTCAATGAGACGTTTAACTGTGTTATTGTATTTCACATGTACAAACTGTGCCTTCTCAGTAACAAAAAACAATCTATTCACATGTTCTCGCGTTTATTCCCTATGAATGTAACAATTATTTAATTTTTCATTCTTTGTGTGAGGTTTATTGTAACATTTAGGTATTGTCTTGTAATACTCTTATTTTGGTAAACTGAATTAAAGACAGAATTTGCTTCCATGTCATACACTTATTTATCCACTAGATGGAGACAAAGAAAGTGTTTTAATCACAAGACACCCCCTCACAAGAAAATGTGTCTAAGTGAATCTGAAAAAAACCACATCACTGTGAATCATTTTTTTAATTTAGGTTATTACAATAAAGTTGCACATTGAAAATTTGCCAAACAGAAAAATGCATTACTGAGAACACCAAGACTGGAAAAACATGGATGTCCTGTAAATAGTTGTTATACCTTCTATAAGTAAGATGGATCTACCAAAGCAACAGTCTTATAAAAAGAGGCATTTACTTATTTTATGAAGAACATGTTAAATACTGTTAACAGATAATAAGAAACATTTTGGTCAAAATATATTTCAAGGACCATTGCACTAAATAACCCTTTTCTACCATAACTTCGCCCCCTGACTTTCTGCTCTTGGTAGATTTCATTTTAAATGGATACAGGTTTTCCCCACAGTTTAAGTCTTTGGTCTCACACGCTGCTGAGCATCTGACTTCAAATACTTCTCTGTATTTGGCTACATTCAACCTTCCCTAAATTCCGACCAGACTTCCCGTCCCTGCCGGTGAGATGCACCTCATAGTGTGCTGTTGCCACCATGCTTTATTGTAGCGATTCTAGGAACACTTGGAGCTCGTTGAGATGGTTTTATGTCCTTGCCTTGATATATGCATTTCTATTGGGAAGGCAACTTGGCTGATGTCTTGACATGAAGTGTAAATTGTTTCCAAAAGTGTGTGACTTTCAATGTCAGACAAATCAATTTGGCAAAGGAGGATCTGTGTTTACATACATCTCAAGAGTAATTTAAAGCAGAACATGTCTAAATTATTTAAATACCTATTTTAAGGATAAAGATTCAGTTTTTCTTGTTTAATAAATCTTTAAAAAATCCACCCATCCAGTTGTTATCCTAACCACTTTTCCTCTCAAGCGTTACGGGATTGCTGAAGCCTATCCAAGATGTTATTGGGCAAGAGGTGTCCTACACTCTGGACAGGCTGCCAGTCTATCAAAGGGCTCACATATAGAGAGAAGCAACCATTCACAAAAAATGCAGAATTTAGAGTCTCCAATTCAATTAGCATGCATGTTTTTGGATGGTTGGAGGAAGCTAGTACCTGCAGAGAACTCACACAGACAGGGGGAAAACATGCAAACTCCACACAGTGAGGCCAATCAAAGGCTAATCACTACCACCATGCATGCCCTTTACTGACTTACTTTCCCATCGAGATCATGAGTTACTGAATGTAGGGCGATGATCAAAACGGCCCATTTATCCATTTAAAATTAAATGTATTACACAAAGTGTGCAAAAAGTGAGTTTGAACATTCACTGTATATTTATAAATAGTACATTAAAGCAATGATTACACCAGTAAACAGTAAATTAGAAACAGAAATATACATGTTTCATATATATATATTTATATAATACTTCAGGTAATATTGTCAAATAAGTAAGTCTTTATTCCCCAAACCCCACATATACTTTTATTTACCATCGAAAGTGCTATCTGCCATCAAATACGTTTAACATGCAGAAAGAGTGTTATGGTGTGGTATACCAATGGTATACCATTGTCAGAACCTCAGTGTAAATAGATTACCAAAAGAATGCCTGACCATCTGTTATTAAAAACTATTTAAAAGCAAACTATAAATCATCAAGAAAATGTGTTGCATTAGAGCTCTGAGACTCTTATTATTGAATATAAATCCCAACGTGTGTGAAAACAGTTTTTAGGTTTCCATCATTTCCGTTTAAACTACTGTATACGTTTACATTTAGCATGAATTCATATTTACAGAGACCGTGATTTAATGAGGCGAAACAATGCTGTTTGTGCCTCTGTATACAAAACAGAAAGAGAAACATTAATTTACTTTTACTCTGTTGACGAAGTAGTACATTTTTCTAGATATCCACAGTTGAATGAAAGAAATCTTTAGGTTGAGTTTATGCTGGTGAGCAAAATTGGTTGCATGGAGCCTGAACAGCTGACTTGAACACTGAACCATGGACAGAAGACTGCACATCTAGTATGTTTGAGTATTTATCAACATGTTGAACGAAGAAAATAAAGAAGAAAAAAACTTTCATTTTAAAGTTTGTAATATTCCCACCAGTGATATTTTTACATCATTGTCTCTGAATAAATGTAAAAATATCACTGGTGGGAATAAATTCTTACAGTAACATTGGCACATGAAGTAAAAGTACCCGATGGGAGTTAAAGGAGAATCGTATAGATACAGTCATGAAAGAAAAATGTTGATCAAATGGTTAACAATTGTGAGTGTGCACTGCTTAACTTTGCCTTTTGAAAACCATAATCTGGAGCTACATTCACAGCTGCAGACGGAGGTGAGTAAAGAAAAGCAGGACACGCACGACAAAGAGGGCAGAGAGATGAGTGCAGAACAACAGATATAGGTTGCGTGTACTGGGACAACAAGGTGTGAGGGTGGAGAAACTAAAATGTAAGGATGCTCATACCTTGCTGGAGTTGACTCATCATCTCTGACAGGCCAGATATGATATGAAGATGAGTGGTCTACACACACATACAGTAAATACACACAGAGACCCAGAGACTCAAAGAGTGGATCAGGCTTTAGGACCTGCAGCACCCTGCGCCCTTCATCTCCTTGTTTACATATTCCTGCAGCTGAAACTTCTCACTGGGCTCCTTCATGGACCTGTGCTTCAGCTCCCTAAGACAAAAGAAGAGGTTAAAACACTCTCCCTCAATAGAAACAACAAACAATCAGGTTGTGCCTTCAGTTTCTTTAAAACAAATTCAGAAAGCTGTAATTGTCATGTATTGTTTCTGTGGTAAAGAGCGGGAAATCTCCTGAAATAATAGAGTTCTGGTATGCTAGACGATGTGCCCTTCCACGTGGCTGACCCACTGCTGAACCGTTCTGTGAATGTGACTCAGTACAGCGAGGATTTCTCTCTTTTTCAGGACAATCCAGATTGTTATATTGGTTTTGTCCAATGTTTGTGCAATGCCTCTGATAGGTTTTCTGTTTTCTCAGACTCACAACGGCTTGCTTTTCACCCTTGAATAAACAGTCTTCACGGATAAAACCCAAGGCTAAGACCAAGAGTAGCTTGAACAATAGATTTCAGTCACAGCTTTCAATACTTTTATTGACTTAAAATTTGGACAATTTGATACAGGAGGTGCTATGTACTGTTGTTTAATCTATCTAGATGTCAATACCAGGAAAAATAAAGCAGAACCTTCTGACAATCATCTTTTGAGCCTAAACTCAAATGTCTGCAAACAAAAAACAAATGGGCCTTTTTTTTCTTTCGAGTACTTTTGGAGGCTACAGCATTAGCACGATTTTTTGACACTGCAAAAAGCTTGGAGGCCATTTGTTATCTAATCTGCAACTTGTAAAAGTGTGATAACAGAATGAATCCCAAGTAGCTTCTGGTGTGTGCCTTACAACCCTGTGTCTGCCAAATGTCCATGTAAACTGACTTTACTTGCAGGAAAGCGGGAGACCTCTTGTTGTAACTAATTAAACTTTAAAAATTAAAATATTTTCCTATTTAAAGAGTCTGGATTCTCGCACAAGAACGATTGGATTTCTCATCTTAAAACGTTTTTGAGGAAAAACCATGGCAGATTATTCCCAGCACAGTACACATTTGTTTATTAGGACATATCTGACAGGTATTTTGAGTAAATTCCCATATAGTACCTTTCAAAGTGTTTGTATTTCTGAGGTTAAAAATGAACGTACTGTATCTCAGTGTTGTCTAAGAGTATATGTTTGTAGCTATAGGCTAGTATTTATTATACTAAGATCTCCTAATTAGACCAAGCTATTACACTCGCAGAGAAACGGATACTCACTTTGCCACAGCAGTGAAAGCCAGCTCTACATTGAGACCTGACCTGGCACTGGTCTCCATGAACGGAACACCGAATTCCTGCATAGCAAAGCAAGCACATGAAAATAGAACATTTAATAACAGGTTTATACTGCTGCATCTGCAAAAATAAAATGCTCAGAACTTGTTTGTATTGGATAATCCAGCTTTGTAGTGCTTTTCCTTTTGCAGGGGGATCCGTTTCGGCTCACAGTGACTGATGTGCCTGTTTCCCTCCCAGGCTGAACCTTAAGTTACTTATTGGCTACCTCTTCTGGAGAGAATATCGCTGCAGTCAGCCAAAGTTACAACGAAAAGTTTGCTCCTGGTTGATGTATTTGCACTTGCACTAATGTTTATCACAGAATCAGGCTCTATGAAATGTATTAAAACTAAAATCATGTTCTGCAGAAACAGCAAAGCAGGAATAAATAAAGTAAATATTCACTATGAATCGCCCATTATCTGCAGGGAGAAATATATCTGAGATGTCTGGCCTTCCTTAGTCTCTCTTAATTTTGCAGGTGGTATATTTTCCTCACAGAATCAAAAGCCATCTGTGAGATAAAGTGCCTGAATGAAAATGCAAACTAATCCCGGGATAATTACTGTGATACTCGTAAGATTATCATCTACCATAGAAATCCAATCAGTCATACAAATCCCTCTAGAAAATCCCTGACTTCACTGGTCACATATGCAGGCATGGATTTCACTACAATCAAAAGATACAGAGACGCTGTAACAGCTGTAGAGTATAAACAGTGGAAATTGTCCCCATCTGTTCTTGACTTCTCAGTTCTCCACCTTAGCAAGCCTTTCTCCGTCTTCTCTCTTCACCACCCTGTCGTGCGTGGCATCAGCCTGGCGAGACAGGGAACAAGGTCACACACGTACCCACTCCAACGACGCACATCAACTGTCGAGTATCTGTTGACTATTTGTCTACAGTTTACATACAAGCCTCTCTGGGTGTTCTGGGCTGATCGGAGCTAATGAGTCAAGATTGGGTCTCAAAGTGATAATTAAAGGCTCATATGATGTGTGGGGAACTGAAACTGATCAGAGCTCCAAGGCTGAGACATCTTTTCTCTGTTCAGATGGAGCGTTGTTGATGGCACTAACAAATCAGATTGACAGTTACTTTTAGTTGTTTATGTGCCCATAATGAACAGGCCAAATCATACTTTTAGATTTATAATATTAAATGAGACGACTGATGTCCCACTGGAACGGAAATCATTGGTGTCCTTATATTGACAAACTCATTTTAAACAAGTGCAAAGCTTTGCCACAACTGAGGTTTTCTAATGTTTGCTAAATTAAAATTTTAGGCAGGAAAAAGGTTTGCTAATGGACAAAGGTTTGATCTGAGGTTGAGACACGTCAACCTTAGCATGCACATCCACATTATTGTTTTTTTTTCACATTTTTTATAATGCCTCGCCTTGTTTCCGAGCAGCATGAGCACCACGTCCTGTTGAGCGTATTCGTGGATCTCAGTCAACCACGCCTGGTCACAACACAGGACAGAGAAAGAGGAGAAACGACAAGTAGCTGTTAGACAAGCAGAGGACACGTGTGTAAAATCCTGCAAAGAGAACAGCCTGATATAAGACACGGGAAAGGTATTCAGTAAAATAGAACCATTTCTGGAACTTGACAGGAACAAATTTAATGAGAATTAAATCTAAGACCATGAATAAAAAGAGGAAAGAAAGAGAGTGACATCACGAAGAGGAATATTATTAAAGGAATCAAGACAATGTGCAGTCTGTAACTGAGGCAGGGCTGATAAAAAGGCTAAAAGTAAGAGGGGGAGAAAAAGAAATGCTGAGAGATTACTGTCACAAACATTCGTCTTCAGTTTAGTCGACACCGTCTGCTCCATCCTGTGTTAACTACGGCATGTTCGCAGGGGAAAGATAAAGCTGTACAGGGAACAAACTGTATTTCTGTCTATATGAGATACGGCAGCACCCGGTTCGTCCATTAACTGGCAATGAGCATATAATCAGCTCAGACACCTGTAGATTCTACTTCATAGACAGTATTTCTCATTTCATTATTCGTACTCCACATTGGATTTCTGACTGGCTGGTGATCAATTCCTGTTTACCTTAGTCGATCTTACATACCTATGAAAGCTGATGCCAAATGTCCTTCCCAGCTGCCTTGGGGTTAAACGCTGCACTGTGCTGTCTTTTTGTGGTATGTTCATTTTAATTCATTCATCTGTCCGTTGAGGTGTGCCAGCTTATTGTGCCCCAAAAGTCGAGTAGAGATCATATGAAGCATATATTTTTATTGAATAAACATGTCTGATTATTATATTATAATTATATCATTCTGTTTCTGTTCTTTTCCCACTGCTTTGTGTATCACTTCAAGAATCTGTAAAAGTTTTTTATATATATAAGTCATTTTATTGTGAACTTTTAACTAGTAGAATCTAAGTTGAAGCCACATTCTGGACCACACTCACTGTAATGCATTCTGGTGATGACTCTTTTAAATGGATTACATCAGGGTCACTGACAGCCAAAGGTCACATTAGATTTCAGATGATTAAAGACTGCTCGAGTCCATCCATGTATGATATGCATGATAACCAGTCAACCTTTTATGGCATTCTGTAGGTGGTTTACACAATTTAAACCACAACAGCGACAAGCTGATAAGTAAAAACTATTTAAAAAAGTATGTGCAGAGTAACAAAAACAAACAAGAAATTAATACAAAAATAGATAAACCAGTTGTTTAATGCATGCCAAAAACTGGTATATTGCGAGCTCACTGTTTTGTACAATTCTTCTATATTGAAATGTTTCACTGTTCATTGAAGCAGCTTTTTCAGTTTGAGGGAAACTTAAGTTATGATGGCTTCATTCCTCACATGCTTGATGTGTGTGAATGAAAAAATGCACTTTTAATTCTGTATCTTCATCTTAAAGTCGAAGCGCGTTTGTTTGAGAATGTGATGTGTGCAGAGCTAGGCTCAACATCAGCAGCCTTTTCTTGTCATTGTATGGCACTGTGTGCTCTCCTGTTGGTGCCATTGACAGTTTACTTAAATTTATCTTAAACTAATACTGGAACTGGTATTGGTGCTATATATACACATGTGTATTGTTTTAAATTAGTGATTATTACAAAATAAGAGACAAGCCCTAGAATATCAGGATACAAGTCAGTCTAACATCCTTAGGGGCAATGGCTGAAGGACTTGGGCTGGGTTCATCTTTTATTCAAGACTAGTACTAGGATCTCTTGCCAAATGCCCAGGGAGCTAAATGTCAATGACAACGTGGCATTGTGGTGGAAGAGGTTATTTTGTTTTTAAGAGTGAAAAAAAACTACTTGATTCTCATTTACCACATTTCTCTAATTTCTTTAGAGGCTTCTTTTTAAGGCTAAGAAATTTCTCAGATCATATTAACCAAATGAGTAATGATGCGTCATTGTTTGGGGTTAAATATTACATTTTGTGAAAACCAAATGCCAAAGGCACTACTGCCGTTCACGCTGCCTGCTCGGCTGTTGAAGTAGAAGATGATAACGATGGCAGAGAGACAGATGTGACTGAGCGAGAGATGTGACACAGATGGTGCCAAAAGGCAGTAAAATGGAGCGGCAGACAGAGACAGTGAAAGCTGAACAGAGGAAGAAAGATAAAAGCTGAGCAGACAGCTGCTGGTGACTACATCGTAACATTGTCAAGACAAGAAGTCGCTGACAGAAGTATGTGAGGTTACTACTGATGTCTTGTAGTTTGCTTTTGTCGTCACTAAGAAGAAAAAGCAGGGTTGTGCACCAGGCAGGTGAGCTGAATTATTTCTACACAACAGTGATCTGTACAGCAGCAAATCCTATGAAACATCATTAAAAGACAAATAATAGTAACAGCTAGAGACAAAAATGTGAACCTTCCACTGTCTCCACTGAACACTGACGCGTTCCTTACAGAGAAAGGTAAAAACTTGGCCATACTGTACTCAATATAGTTATGAACATGACTACATTTCCTCAAGGAGCCTCAGAGTATTTCTACATGACCCCACTTTGCCTCTTTTGTCTAAGCAGACCTGCCGGGGGTGACAGCACTATTCTTACCAAGCTTTGATCACAGTATTACACCAACAGAAAAACACGAAGAACTCTGCTCCCGACAACAGGCAAAGTCAGACTGAGTCGACCCAGAGGAGCGCAGGGAGAAAGTAGGACTTCTCCCCTGAGAGGGAAGTTTAAGCTCTGCAAGACAGCTGAGCTAAACGGAGTGTCACCGTTTGACACGCGAGCACATTCATGCAGGTACACAACCAGCCATGCAAAAACAGCTATGCTTATATTAGATTTATTCTAAACCGGGGTATGTAATGTTTGCACTAGCATTTGAAAATGTGCTTTCTGACATTTTTGCTGCAGGACACACAAAGATGGTCTCTGCTAAAAAAAAAGACTTGTCAGTAAACCATGTGGTAAAAACCTCTGAAAACAGCTTTGTTAGCTGTGTCTGTATGCTCTTGGGTCCATCCTTAGCCCAAAACCTTGTGTCCAAACCTTGTGCCCCTTAGATGACCTTTGTAATGATTTGGCGCAATATAAATAAAGAGATCTTGAATTGAATTCTTTTCAGATATTAATGTGATCCAGTTTGGACCAAAAGCACAAATACAAATTACTGATGAGAAAGTGAGTTTGCAACATTTGTAGAGGAATGTCTAAGAGAAAATACTGTAACTAGGTCCAGGGATCCAAGTTGCTATGAAAGTACACGTTTGACCATAAGTTACCAACCTGCGTCATGTCATGCGTCAATCTACAATCTCAGTTTCACACACACTAAATCACTGCGAGGGGCCAGAAAGGTCATAATCCTTCAGAGAAAAACTGCAAAGTGTGACCTCACTGCATTTTTATTCTGATATATTAAATGGACCCATGTGCCGTCTAACTTTTTGCAGTAACGTAGATCTTTGCAGAAGTTCCTCTGCTATGTGTGTGTGCCAGTGTCAGAGGCTGTGGGCGCGCAGTCCTCATTATCCTGATCTGTTTGCTGACATGTGTTGCAGTTTCCGGAGACGCGTACGCGCGTGTCAAACGGGGATGTGAGCCTCTGTGTCGTCCTGTCAATCACAATGATATAATGATGTCTTGTCAGTACTTGTAAACAAAATTCTTATCTTTTGATTTTGCTATTTTGGTGCGAAGAAGCTAAATAAATTCTCCCCTTCAATCATGTCAACATTGAAAACTCTAAACATGTAGTAGATTATTTTACATTTCAAAACTTAGGTTTATATGATGGGCTATGATAAAACAATGCAAAAGCAAACAAGTGTGAAAAAGCTCAGAAAACACCTGAAGACATAGTTTACAGACTTCGCACAGAATCACCTTGTGTGGGAGACGTGTGACTTCTGCCGAGATACCACTACTTTGATGCTGCTACTGTTGCTGCTACGGACCCAACAACATCTTAGATCCAGCTCTAATGTCTTGACACGCTGCAGGCTTGTTAATACCAAAGACACCATATCGATTCTTATACGGCATGCTATTCTGTGCAACAGAACAAAGACACAAATTGTTCACACGCTTGCAGCAACATAATTAATTGTTCTGGTTCTATCAAGACCACGTTCAGAAGATGTTAACACTGCATTTACTGATCTGTTAATATGCAGCCATCACTTTCTATAAATGTTTCATTCTATCATCACTGGGAATTTCTGTTGTATACAGTGTGTATGTGTGTTGTCTACGAATTAGACAAAAAAAGTCACTGTCTGTGTCTTTTGCCTTTTGGGGAGAAGTTATAATAAAATCTCTTGAGTCCATTCATTTCCCTCCAATCAGCTTTTACAATGTCCTTGTTACTAAACAAACTATTAAGCAATAATAGGTGAAAATACATTGTCTTACAATAAAGGTCCGATTAGTTAAATGAGAGCTTTAATATTTTAGCATTGCATAAGGTGATATAGGGTTAAAAGTGCTCTGACTTACTTTTCAGTAGAGATAAAGCTCAAACCAGATCGTACACATCCTATTCAAGCTCAAGCTACTGTGACCATAGATAACATCATAGATCAGCATCAACAGTCTTTCAACTTTAGCAATACCTACACAGAAAACGCCTTTGTGTATTGGTGGAGAACATCTTTAATATTTCTAAATAGTTCACGGTGCTTTTTGATACAAAACAAGTAGAGACAGAAAGAGACGACTTCACTTCACTTGTTCATTTCGACAGCTTTTCAGCCCCCACACAAGTAAAGAGCTTCTATCTGCAGGCTTGCAACACACTCAGAGAAACATAAAATGCACTTTTCTGGTGAGCCTGGCAGAATTTGTGTGTTTTCTATTGGAGCAATGGTGGAAAGGCGACAAAGAAGGGTCTTGTTTGAGTTATAAAAGTGACACAAAAACAAGAAGAAAGAAAATCAACTTTTTCCGCCTATTTTGAAGTAATTTCCTTAGAGACAGTCCGACGCCTCTAACATACAGTGAATCCATCTACTGAGGCATTTCATTTATTTTATCCCTCTGGCAACAAAAACCAAGCAACTTATAGGACGTCATCTTGCTCCTGCTTTTTGTGCATGTAAGCGTTCAATCTGTTTTGTCACTTTGCAGCTGACATCAAAGTAAATGGAAATGTCCACAGAGAGCATCTACCTGAAAAACCAGAGGAGCATTTTCCTTCCAATTCTTTCCCACGGCAGTGCTACGCCTCACTGGCTGCATCACATATGACTGCGTTTCAGGACTGAATCATCATGCTGACATACTGAGAATGTTCCGCGCAGAAAACCAAATTACAGGCGATGTATGACAGGTTAATGGATGCGGATTACTGCACCTCGTGTCCTCACTGACTTGTACAGAACTGACGGCACAGATTATTTCAGGAAATGTTCATACGGCAAGTCACTTCTAAAATGCCAGTGTCCACTGATTATAAATGAATGGTATTTGAATTCATATCACTGAATTATTTACTGACAGTTTCTCTCGTCACCATCTGGTGTGGTGGTGCCATGACATTTAACTAAGAGCTCCGCGGTAGGCAGGCGGCCATTTCATTTGAAGCCAGTCCATGCCCCATAGGGACAGACTGAGAGAAACAAATAAATGTACACAGATTAAGGTTTCATCACTCTCATTGCTTTTATTTGGGTTCTCTAACATGGACACAAAAGAGGAATCAAGCATTTGGGCATCAGCCTGTGCAAAGACACGCACACACACACACACACACACACACACAGATGATAAGAGATGTCAGAGTGAGTGCAGCTACACAGTACTGCATCATTTCCCAATTATTCAACATTAATGCCCAGACCATTCAACTAGAAACATTACATTAAATATACAGAGAACGTATTCTAACCCTAATTAGAGATATTGATCTGCACAGTCAATATAAAACAGATTTTGAGCCTTTTGAGCTGCTTAACGTGGATCCATGCTGGTGCACTGATCGATTAAAATCAAATGAGAACTCAGAATGGGATTTTTCCTTTGGTTTGCAATTAATGCACACATACAACCTTTTTGTATGCAGGTTGCTTGGAGCTGGCATCGAGGAAAAGTCAGCAGATCAACAAGTGACAATATGTTTGGTAGTTTTTGGATTGACCAGTGACATGATTAAAGATGCTTCTTACATGCCTTCTAGCAAGAGGTGAGAGAGGCAGTATAAATAACTAGATGTGATGTGGTTTGTTTTTGAAATAACTATTAAAGAAAATAGCAGTAGAGAGAGATTATAAAGGCCTAAGTAAAGAACCAAGCATGCGTGCTACCTTTACTGTAGCACAAAAAACATTAAACAGAGGTTGGTGCCGAAGACGGTTAAGAATTATACACATTACTGAGTCATCTAGAAAGATCAGAACCATGGTGCACTTCTTACATATAGGGAGCTGAATCTACAAAATCTACATAGAAATCTACAATCAAAGACAAACTTCCTTTTCTAATCTTTCCTATAATAAAAAAGAAGAAAATCAACTATTCTAACTTCTGGGAGGTTGTGGCTTAAAACCAAAATATCCAAGAATCAATAACAACACAATACTGCAGAAGAGGTGTGTGTGAAAAAGAGGAATTAACTTTACATAGCAGTGCTCATTTCTAATGCTACATTTCTGGAGAGCACTGTCTCTTGCCAACACTGCAGCTTAGACCTGGATCCCAAAAACGACAAGAAAACACAAACCACCACCACTTCATTTTCTACATGGCACATTTGAAGATCTGCAGATTAACTGACAGAGAGCACTGCATAATCCTAAATTGACAATATTTCTGACTTCCACCCACAGTAAATGACCCTTTCTCTGAATGATGGTGCTTCAGGAGCCAGTCTGCTTTTTAACCCAGACAAATGATTTGCAGCAGAGGCCTAAATGGACTCTCACAATCTCCCTGAAGCACTCCTTGTGACAAGAAGACATTCATTACATAACTAAATAGCTTGTAAAGACTAAATTCTAACACACACTTGCCACAGTGTGTTATGTAAACCAAAGATGTATTGATGGTTCTGACAATAACAGACATATAACATAAAACAGATTTCACTGTACAATCATTACACTTACAGCGGTGTGTTCGTTGCCTAACTGTCATACTGAAATGATTCTGATTGTCAAAAGAAATGTTAATATTACACAAAGATAAGTAATTATAGCCGCTTGCTAAATCATGAATGAACCGTCATTTTCTAGACGGGGAGACAATGATTCACTGCAGAGAGAAACGTGTCTGTGAGGGCAAAGGAAGAGAGAATGGTTTTGCCCTCTCATTTCTCATTTCCTTCAGAGTAGCATTCATCACCATTAGCGTTCATTACCATGAGTTAGAGCTTGTTAGGCAGTGGTATGCCCCGCAGGCATCTCAAGCTTGCCGCCAGCGTATCTGTCCCCTGTAACAGAAACTGACTCAATGATAAAGTGGTTGAGGGATGTGAGGATGGAAAAGTAAAGGAGGCCAGACTTGTCAATCTATGTCTCCAAAGGTTCTAATCTTAATTCATTGGGAAACTATTTTACATAATCAAGTTTAGTACTGAAACTGTACTAGTGCAGTATATATATATATATATATATATATATATGTAATGATTATTAATATATTGATAAAAACCTTGTTGGGCCTATTTTAATCTAATATCATGACACATAAATTGCTAAAATAATTTTTTTGGTATGTCTGACATGTCATCTGAATCTATAAAAATAATCTCTCTACGTTATGTGTTTCTGTTTTGTCGTTTATCACTGATTCAATTGTTCCATCTTCACAAACCTAACATCAATCTTTTCTAGATAGTTGTTTTACAAATACGTTTTGGATGAGCACATCATTATATTATACAGTGTTATGACCTCTACAATGTTTTAAACATTGCCAACTGTATTATTCACCTCTTCTTCACTCATACAGTCAATAACACTAATGTCAAATGTTATTTCGGCAGATTCGTTGCCACTTTCATCAAACTCAAACATGGCAACCTTAAAGTTACAGACTGCACTGATGACAGTGAAAACTCATACACCAAACGCTGCAGATCAGAACAGTGTAAAAGGACAGTTTGAAGATTAAGTACAGTATTGTGCATCACTCTCCTTCAAAGAAGTCTGTTCGTAACAGAGCCTAAAGTGATGTGTTGAACCACAGGGAGAGATTAGACAAAGGTCTTTTGTAACTACATTAGTCCACTACTGAGAGACTTTCTTTCTGACGGTTCAGAGTCAGTAACTCATTCTTTCCCCATGGCTTCTGCATGGGGAAAGGATGAGTTACTGATGAGTTACTCTCTCATTGACCTGCTGGAGCACTTTTCCTTGCTATAATGAGCTCTCAGGGCAGATGCGCATGACATTTTTTTGGCATAGACAAGTGACAAACAACATCTCATTCACTTAACAGCTTCTATTCTGCTCTAAGACAACTATTTGCTGATGACCAGTGTCAAACAGTTGAAAATTGCCACCTTCCTGCTGAGAGTACACTTATTACACTCTGGGAAACAACAGGTTTGGTGACATTGTGACACCAGCTGGAAAATTTTCAGCCCCTCCGACAGCAGTGGCAACAAGAAGGACAGTAATGGAGGAGATGTTTCTGAAAAGGTGTCACTTTTTGGTCCTAACTGCAAACTATTTTACTTTCACAACTGGTATAATGTTTTAATATTCATAAGATGGAAAGATTTGTCATTTTTTTGTCAATTTAACAGATTGACAGATTAAAATTTAACAGATTGTTTACATAAGACACGACAAGAAGAATGGAATTATATTTTGACTTATGTATCTGTTCAAATCCTTTTGATTTACTATACAGTCTATTTTGGCATATTTACTATATGTATGTACTTATTCATAAATGTAATATCAAGCACTGTCAAGCTTAGATTGCGACAAAATCTTTTAAAATAAAACTATAGTTACACATGAATATACATGAATCTTTCATTTGAACTCTAGTTTATGAAGCCGTTTATCTCGTCCACCCAGTCATGTAGGTAATAACATTCTCAGGTCTAATAAATGGTTTTCCTTTGCATGAGTGCTCAGGTGATTTTCAGTTTCATCCTTCATAATCTAATCTGTTTTCTGTGCTCCTGTTGTCAGAGCGCATAGAGCATGAACATTTCGCCAACAAGCTGAACAAGCGTCGCAATGGCTCAGTGATCTGCACAGTTCAAATGACAGCAGAGCTCGCTGGAGCCTTTCTGTCCTGAGCTAGCCTGACCCCTCAGACCTAATGAAAGATTTTTAAGAATACGACTACTAGTGACACGAGCTTCAGAAGATAGGTTGGTCTTCAGGAGTTGTGGCTTTCCCTTAGATGAAGTTGGGATGATGTCAGAGACAAAATAGAAATTTCCTCACAGGAACTCAAGAAATAAATGGTGACTTAACACAACTAGTACTGACAATTTCCTTATAGTTCTGCTAATATATGAAGAAGAAATAAGAAGGATAATGGGAATACTCTTCTCCTTCATGTAGAAATTAGTGTTAAGAGGAAAGAAGACGAGACAGATGAAAACAGAGACTGGAGGTCTGCCAGATAATGGACAGCTGAATCTTCTATAGACATCCACATTTAGACTTAGAAGCTGACTCACGCAAAATCAATTTCAATCCGTTTGTCCTTTTGTTTATCACCGGCCTGTTATTTTTACGATAATCATGATATGATGATTTAATCATGAATCTGAAAATGCATCCCACAGCAATTTGGCTTTGTGAAAAGTTATGTTAATTAATCAACACTGATATATCAGCTACGGAGTATGTTTTTACTACTCTTAATCTCACGTCAGGTGTGATGTTTGGTGCACATCAAACACCACAACAGCTTGACGGTGCGAAGTACAACAGATCACAGGGAATCTAAAGAATGTGATGAAATGACAATGAGAGTCATTTATAGCATGTAGTCATTTAGCAGAAGCAACGTACCTGGATGTTGTCAAAGGACGTTTTGTTTGTGACATCATACAGCAGAAGGAGAGCTGAAAGAAACAGAAGAGTTCACGTGTATCATTTTAAAATGAATGGCTATAAATGTACAGACATTATAAACTATAATGTATTTGGTATAAATGACTCAGGTAAATGTTTAACCTTTTTTTTTCAAAGTAAATGACCAAACTGTCTCTGTGCAAAAGGCTGATTAATTTCTGCATCAGTGTCTGCATCACATTTAGGAAGAACTTCCAAGATGCTACCTGCCTACCTAACCTGGCCTTTTTTGACCAGTTGAATATATATTAAAAAATAAATACTATTTGCTTTTGTCCAGTCGATAGTGCTGCTGTCAACAGGGCTGCACTGACACGACTCAAATTATTTGACAGTGGAAAATGTACTCATCCTGAAAGGAAGCTGTAAAATGTACTTTGCAGCATGAATAATGCAGAAACTGACAAAATGGGAGTGAAAGTGACTCATGAACTGCACAGTAGGTTCAGTCCATGACCCTGTATATGTATACAGAGACCAGCTCATCCAGAGAGTGCAGGCATTTGAGAGGCAGCTGGGGACTGTGCAGACAGGGAAGGAAGTGGTCCCAGAGAAATGAGCATGATACAGACTGACAGCTGTGTAATAAAGCTGAGTCCTGGAAGTGTTTTTCACTCTTATGCTATCATTTATCATCCACCGATTGAACCGAGGATACAGAAAATCATAAACTGTTGTGACTGTTGTTCAGAGCAGTATGTGGATTCATGCGCGTCTTTAAACATCCTTTTCAAAAATGGTTTTCTTCCAGCATCCATAAAGGTCAGCTATCATTTTTACTTGTGAAAAAGTAGTTAACTAAATCAGCTATCTGCAGTTGGGGTAAAATATACAGAATATGTATTTTCCTTTTCGTGCAGTGAAATAAATCGACCAAATGGAAAAAACCTTAATAAATTTGTGTTATTTTCTGGCAAATTAAAGTTTAGATGAAGAGAGAGACTCTGTAAATGCAGAACACACAAAAAACTTGATCAAAAGGTGGAGGAACACAAGCAACAATAAAAAGCTGAATAACAAAGAAGAATAAGCCAAACAAAAGACAGAAAAACTGTGTCTGATCTCCAGATTTCAATTCCTACGCATAACGTATAGATGAGTTGAATGGCTCAGTTGTGCCAAACTGAATTATTACTGGAAAGAGAAGTGTGCTAACAGTGGACCTTGGTGTACTCCTTTAACAATAAGCTAGCTTGAACCGAAGCCATACACAAATAGAGCCCCACATGATAAATAATTAGCTAAACTTGCATAGACAAGTGTGTCTCAAGTCAACAGAGACAGATTAGAATTAGGTCTTTAATTATTTTAGAAAGACGCACTGCCACCTTTTAACAACTCCATAACAAAAGCTAATTTCTTCAACTCATCCCTGCAGCTGTGTCAAGTTCCCCTTCCTTTCAAACACTCCACCATAATTCCAGCCCCTAAGAGATCC
>JAUMTR010000026.1:11330918-11379768 GCA_032270685.1 Microctenopoma stevenorrisi | reverse complement strand
TATTGTTTTTCTATCTGTACTGTCCTAGAAAGCTACAAAAGACCAAATCAAATTCCTTGTATGTGCAACATACTTGGAGAATAAAGCTGATTCTGATTCTGATTCTAATTTCTACAGCACTTAGGAAACTAATTCATAATACGCTTATTACTGAAAGAAAACCTTTTTAAAGTGTCTCTAAATTGACCATCATCTTTTCCTTACTATGACTCATGTACCCACAGAAAGAAAATAGCTCAAACTGAAAACATGTTGAAACAATTCAACCGTGTATGTCAATCAGCTAATTTCAATGTGCTATTTGTTAAATGGAAAAGATTTTAAGAGTATTCATTTTAAAAAAGTACAATCTGTTGCAAGGTTTGCATGACCGGTCTGAGCAGGTCATTCATATGTCACCTAAAGACATTTTAAAATGTTAAACTGATTGAAGTAAGCAGGACTAATTTAACTAAATCCAGCAGGATTAACTTGTCATTAAATGTAGAGATTAGTTCCATTTCTCCAGACGGCATCAGGTGTATCAGCATTCAAGTCACTGCCTGAAGCATGTGTGAAATGACTTTCTTTTTAACAAGGTGAAACTAAGGTTTGTATAAAGAGATTGCGGCACAATAGAGAATGTTTTGATGAGAAGAGGACACTTGTGGGAAAAGCAATATGACAACAAAAGAGAAAAAGCTAAATTGGTGATATAAGGTAAAAACAAGGACAACAATGAACGGGAAAGATAGCTTTGGGAAAGGCAGTGGGAATAGATCCCGAACTTTAAATTCTCTTTCCCTCATGCAGACAGTTCATTTCCAACACCATAATTCCAATACATAATTTATTCTAATTCTTTACTGTACATACCATCATTCATTTTACATGTATGAATATGATTCTATTAAAATACACAGTGCAGTATCAACAAGGAAGTGGAGACCTGGCAAGTAACTTATAATAAAGACTGATAAAGGATATGTTATAATGTTATAATTAGATATTTACATAAGCAAATCAAGCGTCTGTCAATTTAAAAAAAAAGAAAAATAAGAAAGGCATTGCAGTATTTACTTTACCTTGATTTGAACTGAATAATTACAGCAAATCTATTGTGCAATCTACTATCACAAATACAGCACTGATTTCTTTGTCCTTAGGCAGAGGGCCTTCCATCCGTTTGTGGTGGGACAGATGAATGGTTGTGCAAAGTATCTGGGTGGAACAGGCACTGTGTGAGAACATAAACCATCTCCTATCATCCTGTGTCACTCAGAACATTGGATGCTTTTTTTGTCGAGGAGAAATGTTTTTTCTAAAATCGCTGAGAAAGCTTGTAATTTTAATTTACCCTTTGGATTTTGCCTGTTTAATCCATTTTATCTCTCTGTTTTTTCCACCAGCTGTCGTTTTCTGTTTTATCGCAAAATACAAACAAGCTAAACCAAGATAAACATATGCACTATAAAAACATCCTGAAAACTGACACAAAAATAATCTCTGAATTTTTCAGGAAAACAAAAATCAGCAGATAAATATCTGATGGCTGTCTACAGTCTGTCTCCCACACAGTAGATACACTGCCTATCCACAAACATCTAAAATATCCCTCTGCATCTCTCTCTCGCTCCGTCTCCGTCCCTCCACCCTCCTACACTACACCAGCACTTTAGCTTTGGACTGTCTCTGCCTCCAGCTCTGCTTTGGCTCCCGAAGGTTGAGGCAGTGACAATTAGCTTCATTTGTCATTCTCTACCCAGAATACCTGGAGCACTGTGTGTTTGCAAGTGAAGCACTGTGTGTGTGTGTGTGTGTGTGTGTAAATGGGTTTGAGGTCATGAAACACTGCTGTCACACCTCTCTGAACTTAGTGATCTGCAGATGCTTTCAAAATGTTAGTGTTAGTGTCTGCGACATGAATGTTACAGCATATAAATGTTACAGAAATAAACCATGACATTTTTTCAGTAACCCATATAATCCACCCAGTACTCACTCATATCATTTTGTGACCTTAAGTGAAATTTGATTTATGGCTTCTGGTGAGAAGCTTGGCTTTAAGTTATCATATTTTATTTTAGATTTGATTAGATTCAACTTTATTGTCGTTACACACCGAACTGCAGTAAATGGTTTGATTATTATTTATGGTATTAATAATTGTCAAATTATTGTCAATTAATTTTCTTATTAACAAGAAAATAAGACAATTTTAGGTAAAATCTTGCTGTTCTCCTTCATAGCTCTACGCCAAGAGCAGTTTCCCATTGCAAGTAGATGTCTAATCGCCAGTAGCCTAGTTTCCATCCATCAATCTTCCTGGGACAAGTAGGATGTATCCAATCATACAGAAAAATGAGCCCCATTATCAGTGACAGTTATGTGTTCATTTGTACCCTAGAAGATGCATATACAGTTCAAACTGCCCCAGGTGAGCTTTCATTTTCTAGACACCCTGATGTAGTCAGATGCAGTGTGCATTTGATAGCTTTGAGGTCTGTGTTGAGGAATGTATGCAACTGTCTAAATGTACCTTGTAATATGATTCACCTAGCTGTAAACATGCAGGCTAACCACCAAGCTACAACATGCAAAATGAAGATAATACATGGACACAGATTATTTACACTCACTAAATCATGTAAGCCCCACCCCCCCGCACACACACACACAAAACAACCTGTCGTTAATTATTTGCATAAGCTAAAATGGATTATACAGACACACAGATCCAGATGTTACATTTTCCCTTTGATCACACAAGGCTCTGTAGCTGCCCAAACCCAACTAAAAAGGCCAAACCAGGTGATTTATACATGTGGGGGCTACAGAATGAAAAACATGTGCTGCAACACTTGAATATCAAGTAGCAAAATAAGAACAGAGTCAACATTTGCCCTCTCAGAGTAACCCTGTCTCCCAAGAATTACGTGTTGCTCAGAGACAAACTGACATGTTCCTCCAGGCACTCAAAAGCATTTATTTTAAAGCTGTTATTATTTGTATGACTTTAATAAACTCCTGATAAAAAGTATTTACACACCTGATGCTGCATAGGACAGTCCTTTGCTTTAACCCAACAATATGCCGCATACTGTGTACGCTTTTTCTTTTCAAACATAACATCTCATGTATGGTGAATATATATATATATATATATGTATTTACCATATACAGCACACACACTCAATATATATATATACATATACATCAAAGCAGAAGTGTTTTTTGGAATATATATATATATATATATATATATATATGACTAATATGTACTTGCCATTGTGAAGGTTTGCATTTGCAAGCGTTTGCAAGGGTGCAATCATGTGCAATTTCCAAAAAACACTTCTGCTTTGATTAACAGCCATGTGGGAATCCAAGAGTCTTCCCAAGAACAGGTTTTACCAACAAACTTGTACAACTAATTACATCAAGATGAATAAAAGGCAGCCTCGCACACATACAGACCCACATGCAAACACACACCTTTCAGTAATGAGTAATTACAGATCTTCAAAGGGCCCCATGAATTCTGAATGTTTTGCCCTTCAAATCCCTGTGAGAAGAGTTATAAAACCTCAGTTCATCTACACCTCGACGATAACCTCGTGTCCCAGAACATACATCATGAAAAAATAACAAAAACATATAGTAAAAAATATCACTTAAGTTTCGTCAAAAAACTGAAATAGCATAACTGTGTAAAAGTAGAATTTGTGGCATTTGATTACTTTATTAGGTGCAGCTAATAAAGTAGCTGTATGTGTGAGCATCTCACCATTGGCGTCGCGGTAGTAAGCGTGAGTGACACTGCGGAACCGCTCCTGTCCGGCTGTGTCCCAGATCTAGAGACAATTAGAATGGAAGGTAATCGTTAAAATCTATCTTTGGGTGATTGTCTTCTGTTAGCTCAATCACCCAGCTGTAGCTCGCTGTGAAAGCATCCATTCACTTGACTCCTGAGATAATGGACGAGTCTGGAAGACGAAAACAAGGCACATAGGACTAGTGCACACAGTTCATTGTCCCATTAAAAAGATCTTTACTGAAAGCTGCATTAACTGACTTTTTACATACACATCACAGCAAACGCAGAGAGTTGTGTTTCTGTCCACCTGAAATATGCAAATATACATTCTCATTTCTCCTCAGTTTTCAGCTGGGCATTAAATGCTCCACCATGTTCACACATAGTCCCCAACTCTGCTTCCAATTTGATGCTTGACATGCAGCATACAGGATTCTTTGTTGCTGAGCCAGAGAGGTTGAAGAGTGTGGAGAGAGAGGCCATGTGCTGAACAACAACAAATAACTGAAAGATGCTAAACAGTAGGTAGAGCTGAGCCAGAATGGAGGGATGATTCTTTTTGGGTTTATCCCTTTTACATGATGCATTATAATTTAATCCATTATCCATAAAATTAGTATTATTATAGTATATAAAAAATAGTCCAGTTACTTTTTTTTTAACTTTTTACATTATTTGCAGTTATATCTATAGGTCATAAAAATGAATATAAATTAGTTGTGATCAATACCATTCTTCCTATTGTGCAACTGCACTGCAATACGGCTAATTAGGGGACATTTATGTTTCCCCTGAGATCGCAAGTCCTCTCAGTTGACGTTTATATTAACATTCCCTCCCCTTACCCAGTGAAGTGTGATCATTCCTTCCAGATATCTAACCATTTTTCTCTCTCTGAGACCCGGCAGCCGGTTATGCCTCCTGACTGCCCCCTGGACCAACCATGTCAATAGAATTTAGAAGAAGAAGAAGATTCCATTTATTGTCATTGATACATTTTTACATGTTTCAACGAACCCATCCCCCTTGGGGGGAGCAGTGAGCAGCCACAGGAGGCGCTCGGGGAGCTAGCGCTGGGAATCGAACCCGGGGCTACTGCTTCCCAGCCCTCTGCCTTAACCACTCTGCTACCAGGCCGCCTTAAGTGGCAGTGATGATGAATGGCGATTACAGGAGGGCAAATAACTCTCTCTGTCTGTATGCTGTTATACAAACTGCCTAAACTTAAGTTAGTTAACCTGAAATGAATTCATCAGAGAGGGAAGACGCACTCTAATAACCTCCTGATTCAGATCACGGGTTGATACAGGCTCTGCACAACAAACATACAGTACCAATGGAGTCTGAAAGTGAATGAAGTGTAAAGTAAAAAGTCTGTAGACAGTCCTTTACTTCATCATGTGTGATTAGGTACATACATCTATCTAGGGAAAAAAGCAGGCACTACTAAACTTTTTATCATGTAGACAGGTGACGTTCGTAACAGGATCTGACAGGTAGCTTGAATGGTTTAGAGCCTGGTTAGCGTTTGGTGGACACCTTGCTAGAAAGAGTATTTCACGATTGTCAGTACAAATTAAAATTCTTACCTGAAGCTTCACCTTGACTCTGTCAATGTTCAGGACTTTATTCTGGAAATGAAAGCATGAAATCATAAGTGACATTTTCTAAGCATGAAATTTTTTTGACAATGAGCAACAACTTTTCAGTGTGCGGATGGAACAATGTCAGGTGTGTGTAAGCGTGTTTGTGGTCAGACACTAGTCTAAACAGTCTCTTCCTCTTATCTAACCCACCACTCTCTCTTCTCCTCTCTCCATCAATATTGCATGTCTTCACCTCGCTCTGGTCCCATTTTATGACGCCTCATCTTTTTCCTCCAGAGGATTAACCCCCTCTGCTCTCCACGCCACCCTTATTCTCCGCTCCTCGGAGGCACATTCCTCTGATCTCAACTTCCATCTGCTCCAACACACAGCCGAGTGGAGCTCTGGCCAATTATCATGTAAGTTTATCGAAACAAATCGGATGTAAAGAAGTGTACACATTTCATTGGCAGGTCCTCTAGGTGTACCTGATGTATGAAATGAAAAGAATAATTATGAAACAATTATTAAATTATCTCGTCTGTCAGTGAACTAATTGATTAATCAACTAATTTTGGGCTTCGGATGAAATCTGATTTCCACCAAATGATTAAAAATCTGATCTGATCTTTCTATACCCACTGAACGGGTGAATATCAACACAAAGCACAGTTCCCTCTTTTCTATGAACCAATGGCTGCTCCTGAAAAGAGGTCAATATGTTCTTCAGTGACCCACATGACGGCCTCCTGGGACAACAATGTGGACTGAATCACCTGGTACCGGGGCAATGTTCAAAAGTCTCCCTGCACCATTATTTCTCAGAGTTGCTCATAAGACCCACTGCTGACCTTCTAATTCCCAGATCCCTGAGGAAAAACAGAAGATATTCAACCCCAACAAGACACTGCTAACCTGTTAGCAGAGCATTTAGAAATAGATATGTTTTTCTTTTGGCTGATTTACCTCCCTGAGATTCACAAAAAGAGGAATATCATACATATTTATGGGCAAGTTGAGTTGCAAGCTAGTTTGTAAGTGTGCTCTGATAGGAATCAGTGTCTCAAAGGACTTCTTCCCAGTTGTTGTTTTCGGAACTTGAAAAAAGCACAATGTGCTTCGAGGCTTCATACATATTTAGTGTCCTAGAAAAAGAGTCTCATGATAGCGGTGAGGGTTTTGGGTGGTTACTCAGGCTTGATTGCAATGATAATTATGTTGGATTTGTTAAGAGGCGACACTCTGAATCAGTCAGAACAGCACATAAAAACATGTAACGAGCTTTCAAAAGATTAAATACGAGGACTGAGGAGGATAAGATGTATCTAAGCCGCTTTTACAAGTGTATAAAAGTTTACTTACGGCGTGTTTAGATGAATTAAAGTACTATATGTTACTTAGTACTCTATATTAAAGTCTGTCTCTACTCTGCCTTCACTTTTCTCAAGCTTCAACATTTTACAGGCTGACACAGCTCTGTTCTGTGCAATTACGATTTGTTTACAATTCACAGAGGGATGGTTGAGATGCTCGTGGCACTTTCAGGTCAATTTAAGTCCCTGAGCTGCTGCAAAACATCCTCCAAACATCCTCAAATACAAACCGCTCTACCTGCCTCCAAGACACTGGATGTTAGTCATTGAATGCCCCCCCCAAAGGTAAATGAGTGAGAAGGTACAATCAGTACAGAATGACTAACAGCACTTCTCAAGGACCACGAATTACCAATGCATGAGGAGCTTTCAGAGGCGCTTGTGACATGTGAGCTAGTGGAAGACTGAATTTTTCACACGCGACACTAAGCTTTGGAAATCGAGGGAGGCCAATATTTAATTCCAATATGTTGTTGTTGTTAAAAAATCTAAAATAAAAATGTGGATGAGCTTTTACAGAAGGGTGAAACGTCATCAAGAAACCAAAGAAGTCCAATTGCTACTGGATATAAAGTTTTTGAGATAACCTTGTTCCATCAGCTAAAGTGAGTGCAGACACCAGTTGATGCCGATTAATTACAAAAATGTCAAGGATCGGCCTGATTAACTGGCTGGTGTGAGCCAGGAAAACAGTCATAGAAGCTGCTTCTGACAAAGAATTGGAGCATGGCCACTAAACAACTTATCAGTATAATGTGTCCCTTATCTGCCTTCCTGTTCTCTAAAGATCAGCATTGAACACTGATAAACTTATACTGACCGCTAGTTCACTGTCTGAGTTAAATCAAATATAAGAGGCTAAAAAATAAAGAGGCTATATGGTATTGTTACCTTTTGCTCTAATAGCTGCTTGGCCTCATCACACACACACACACACACAAACACACACACACACTAGAAATAAAAGCAATGTCTCAGAAACTGAGGACAGGGATCTACACGCGCTCCACTCTGCAGTCAACCCAACACCCAGCTCTCAAGTTTTCTAAGTCATGCTGACAAAGACATATGCACACATTCGCACATATTGAACAAACACATCCAACTCCTTCACCATCCCTGTCTTTTGGCTGGTTTAAAATGAAACCTGATGATATCCTGATCATCACCTGGAAAGATCACTGCCCTAGTTGCCTTGCACATATATCTCCTACCTCTGTTATTTAATATATTCTTTGTGAACTATTTCACACACTATTTCATTTTTTAACAGGTTGACATCCTGTTAGATGATGGATATAGTGTGATCAGCACTTCCAGACACTCTTTTACAAAGACTTTCACTTGAAAAGCACTACACACTATGGCAATACACTAGGCACACATACATAATGCAACTTACAAAAACTAAGGGAATCATGCACTGATAGGCTATATTTGCTGGCCGCTAGAAGCATAGAGATGGTAACTAACAGTGATTTGGGCTGTTTTTTGGTTATCAGCCACAGCACTGACAGAAAAAATCCAAAGCTGCTTCACCAAACCACATCTGACCGTGCAGTCAGTGTAATTGCCAGAACCTTCCTTTTATTGGCTTTTTCACTTGGGTGACCTGGCGAAGCTAAAAACGGAGATTAATTGAAAAAGCACTGGGCCCTAGGGCTCTTTCAGACTGAATAGTTCACTGCTGCAAAAATACAGACTTGCTCAAATAAAACTAAAAAACACTGGGGTAAGGATTTTGCTCCAGATTGTCTTTGCTTTGCAAGATCACCTGACCCACACATCCTTGGTTAATACAGTCAAAAAAGAATGCGTATCTGCAAAACCACAATCTAGACAGAACACACTTTATATACAATTCCCTGTGTCCATTCTCTTGCTAGCTTTGCTGAATTTTGTTCCACAGCGTGTAACGTCTTTCTTTAGACAGATGGATTGATTGGTCGGCTTCTAACCGCTAAGAACCTCTTCCCCAGTATCCACGGACACCCTGTGTAAGGTTGTGTCTGTCGTGACCATGTGTGGTTGGAAATATTGTGGCAGTGCATTAAAAACATAGCCACTATATAAACGGACAAACTGAAAATATCTCTTTCTCCTCTGCTCTTCATTCTTATTTTTATCAGCACTTCAATTTATTTTGGTCCAGTATCATCACAGACTTCTCCAAAGAATTTCTGCCAATGCATATGCTGCTAAGATTTATTACAGTATTTCTCAACTACTGAGACCCATTTCCAGAAATCATGCTGTTTTTTTAAAACTGGAAACTTGAAAAAAACGTTTTATACAAACATCAAACATAACGTGTAACATTATTCAAAAGCATAAAGTATACGTAGTACAGGTACAGTATTGTATCCCTACATCCAATGTTGTCCTCAGATTGTGCACATAAACCAGCAAATGGTGTGAGTTATTCAAAATGCACACAAATTACTGCAAGAAAATTGGGTGAATTTGTGATGATTCAAAAAACTTTATTAATCCCAGAGGAAAATTAATTGAACACGCTATACTTAACTATTTCATGTCAAGTTCTTGACATAATGTAGCAATGGTGATAACGTAGCAACCAGTGAAACTGAAAAAAGCTTGAAAATATTTTAAGAAAATTGACATTATACTGTATGCTAAATTGTTTGTACAATTATTAATAAGAATTTTTTTTTTGTCGATTATAGTAATTTCATTCTTGTTTTCATATTCCCGTTTATTTTCTATAATTTATTATGATTTTAATAATGAAAACACAACCCAAATTAGTGTTATTGTTGTCGTAATGAACAACATCCATGTTCCCCTGCTTTATTTTTTTAAAATTTCTGTCTCATGAATTTGTCCTATGAGGCTCCCATATTCCAAGATTTAATTCCTCGTCTCTTTTATACTGTGGTTAAATATTTATGCTGCTCCTCGGGGCTCGCCTCTTGAGATCCCTGTGACATTAGGGCAGCAGGTGGCAAAGATGGTTTTCATTAATTACAAACACCTCCCTAGGCAGAGGTTAACCCCCACCATACGCACAGGTTTACATGCGCATGTACAGACAGGGACCATTAGCCATTCAATTCAAGCTCAGTTCTTGCCATATAGTATAACTGAGGCCAATGCTCTGACTATAGAAGTAGACACAATAGACCCAGTTGCATGTATTGTATATACACCTGCACACACACAAATACTGTATCCTACTGTGCGTTCAGTCACTTCTGCAGCTCCTAGTTCCTACTTCACTTTAATTCAATTCCTTTTTCAAGCAGAAAAAAAACATTACTGCCACTTGCTGGCATGATTACGCTTGGCACTTTAATTGCACCCACTCAGAGAAGGCTGTCAGGCAGGCAGACAGGCTGTCAGGCAGGAGAGTAGACAATGGAGAAATCAGTCAGCCATCCCTCTGTTAACTCCTGAAACGTATAGAAACTGGAAACACGAATGCTTGAAGGTTGTGATGAATGAGGACATCGACTGTCATTTACATCCACAATAACTGAAGTATTAACGGGAAACAGAAGCTTGCATGCCATCATCCAATCACAGCTTGGTTTTTTGTGATGGGTGCGTTATCGTCATCTCACATGCCAGACCTGACTCTCTCCAGGCTGGCTCGTTTTAATTACTTTACGTAGTACACACAGACTTATAGTGTGACAACTGCAGGTTCATCAAATCCTCACCAAATTTACAGACCCTATTAACTGAGAGTCAGATATTATGTTGTAGTCTAACCCTAAAAAAACAACATGCAAATGTTCTATTTAGAAAAACTCCTAGCTCAACATTAACAAGCAAAGAAAAAGTCAGTCACACCTCTTCTGTGTCCTTTACATCAGAAACATGCATCACTAACATAAATGAAATGATGAATCATTGAATGAGCCTCTTATTAATAGTGTGAGAGACTTTAGAATCTTGCAAATTGTTTAAGTTCCATGTTTGACCCCTCTGCCTCCGCCATTGGCTGGATTCTCTCTTCTGTGCATCTACCATGCCAACTGAATAAAGCTGGGTGTAGTTTAAGTGAGCTTAAAATCAAAAGTATGCAAATGAACTCATACCAGAATGCATTTAGTCCTTGCTCCTGAGTAGCAGTAATTAAGTGATGACTAATATCCACTTGTTGCGTGAGTCACTCTCTCGAAAAACATTCTGTCTGAAGATGACCTCATGCTTCTCTGAACAAAGAGTTTTTCAGCCTTTACACAGACACACACTTCAATATGCAGTTTATTTATTGTGTGCACTAAAACATCACGTCGCAGCCTCCTCCTCTCAGTCTTTTCCAGTCAAAGATGAAAGTAAAATTAATATGATTCATATCAGACTAGAATACAGTCACTGTGGATGGAGTGAACGGATCAAATCATGGCTCACTCAGTCTGTATGAACCTGTTTATGTATGCATGGCCATGTTCTGTGTGAGTCACAACTGATGAGTGTCACGCTAAGGCTTTCACTAAATATCATTGGGTTGAAGGTTAAAGACATATCTTTTTTCTTACCATATACTGTACATACATTGCAATAGCTGTCACATACATATGGCCTCAAGAACTCAATTAATTAGTGCAAAAAGTTACTATTCGTGACATCACTTCTTCTTTTTTAGATCTAGAGCATCTCTCTCGTTTCTAGCTTTTTTTCCCCACACACAGAGAGATTGTGACTATTAATCGGACACTGTCAGTCATTAAGGAATGAGCAATGAGCAATAAAAGCTGCTAACAATGTCTATCAACAGTCAGAAGAGGCAGACAGAGTAGCACAAAAGGAGCTGCCTGCCTGGATCTCCCCTGCTTTGTTGACAGTTGTCACACCTGTTGCACACTCAACATCAGTTTATACTGTGGCTGCATTTCTCATTGACAGCCACTAAATATGCGGCTGAATGGACACCGCACCAGGATCTCACTTCATGATTTAATGCAGCCGACAGCCAGTCACCCCCCCCCATCAATAATCTAATGACAGAGAGATTCATTTTTCATCAAGGCATTTAATATTTAATCTTTTTACCTAGCAAGTATCTACACACTCAGTTTCTTCGGCCACAGCTGGAGTCTGTGTAGCTTTGACACAGAAACTGTGCAGTCTTTCCAATGTAAGGTAATTAAAATGAAATGACACGTCTTCCTCTTTCTCATCCATCTGTGGTCTCACATCAAATCAGTGAAATGGCTTAAGCCAAATTAGCTACTAAGCTATTTTCAATAATATTGACAACAAGATAAGTCTTCCAGTGCCACTGTGAAACCCTGTTTACTGGAGGTTGACAAACTGTAAGAAAAATCCCACTTTTGTGATGATTTGTGTGCCTGTTTTCGAAATATGGACAGTTCCAGAAGTCAAGACTTCTTTTAAGAATAAAAGTCTGGTTGCTGGCTGCTGATATCACATATCACAGCCTCATGCACAAACTCACCATTAAATCCACTGGCAGGGAAAGTCCATGGGTGTTCACGAGATCACGAGAGGTCGCCCTTAACTTTATCCTAACCCTTTTAGTCCCACTGGCTAAAAGACCGAAATGTCAGAATAGTATTTGAACACAAAGAAACACACAAAGAAATAAAGTTATCTGACAACTCAAATACTGAACAAAACTTTTTGCATAACCTAATTCATAGCCCCAACCCCCACATACATACGAAATACAGTCAAAAATAACATCAGAGTGGAATCTGAATCAATCCGTCTGTTTTGTGTGAAACCCCCCTACTGTGCCTAAAGAGAAGAAACATTTTATTCTCCATGACTCAGCTCTATGAACGATGTGGATACGTTTAGTCAGAACAATGATCTCTCAGGGCAAACAGATAAGATTGTCCAAGAAGGTATTACAGAGCGAGTGTTTATAAATGAGTAGGTTTAAAAAAAAACAACCAAAAACGTAATAATCTTATAGTTTTATTATTGTGCTTATATGTTCCATTAATGGAATCAAAAGGCAATCAGGACAATTTAAAAAACTACAGTATATTAGTGCTGTAGCCACTCCCAGCTGTCATTTGGTGAGATATAAGCAACCCCCTGGACTGTGGTGGTGCTAGATTAAAGGTTAGGCCTGCACAAACATTTTGTGCCCATCTATTAAGTCAGTGTTGGGATGTTTCGGTAAAATCCGATCTACTGGCATCATCGGAGGAATCAGATAATCACCAAAGACATAAATAATCCTGCGTGGCCCACAAATGTCTGTATATAGGTTTTAATGGCACTCACTGGAAAAGTAAAAGCAGCTTGTGCAATAAGAACAAACCTCACGTGAGCCTGAAACTGAAACGAGAGGCACTGCTGAACTCATCCTTGCTCGTGCCACCCATCGCTCAGTGACAAGTACAAGTTCATTAATCGTGAGCTCAGACACGTTCCCTGATGCAGCACTATAATCGTAAATCATTAAGATAAAATATCTTGTGTACAATACAGACTACAGAGTGAGATGAATTAGGATGCAAGGTGTGCTCTGCGCCTCTTAAACCTGCCAGCGGGATTTTAGGGGCTGCGTCTAGATAGAGTGCTCTAAGTAAATGTTATAAGAAGGGAAGCAGTGATGTTTTGTTCCATTTGTTCTGGGCTGCAGAGGATGTTTTGTAGTAACTGACTTCAACACCTGAATGCACGATGTAACAATCTGTTAATCCTAAGGGGACAAATTATCTGTGACTAGCTCACTGGGCATACTGGATTACTACACATACCAATCTGAGTTATGCCATTGCACATGTTCTTCACGCATCGAGCAGGATGTACAGGGGAACTGTCACAGGGGTCAGGGGTGGTGATGCATCTCATTCAAGGGGGTGACACATACAGCCACGCATTCAATTAAGCACTGAATGTGGCATATAATGAGAAATGAAAAGCTATTCTTCCTAAAATGAAATGAAAAGCAGGCTGCATTGTAAACATTACCTGAAGCTCAGTCACAATAAAAACACATTTTTGAAACCTTGGATGTTTGCTATACACAAACATAATAAAAACCAAAGTGCAAACAAGGACTAAAATTAATTAAGATACAGAGGTTTTTTCAAATGCTTTTCATGAATAATCTCTCCACTGGCAGCATTTAAGACTAACGGGATTATCAAATGTGCTTCTATTTGGACACAAACAAAAAATGTAAGAATAAGAATTTGACTGCAACTCAAATAATGGTCTAAATGATGAGGGAATCACTAAAATTACTCCAGTTCATCCTAAGGGGAATATGAATGTCCATATCAAAGTTAATCGTAATCCTAACATGTGGGAAAATCCAGAGTTTAAAAGTTCTCAGGATAAGAAAAATATATGACCTACAATTTCCACAAGAGGAAAGGTCAAAGAGGTCATGAGAGTCAGTATAATTCATTATCTAGGGACCAGTGTGACAGGTCAGATACCATTTAGATTCTGTGTCACTCTGAATAGGTGAGAAGTGCTGCTCCTCTCCCGTGCACAACATGAACATCTATTGTGTAGGATGAAAGCCTCCTTGTCTCTGGCGTCACATGGTGAGGTAGATAGTTACGTTGAACAGATAAGGAGAAGACAGCTGCTGGGATAATATTGATAACCGGCTTTCATTTTCTGGTTCCCCTTCGAAGGATTCACAACCCAATTTTTACCATCTCTTTTCCTCCCTCCTAATAATCTTCCCTTTTTTCTGTCAAAGAATTTACACTTCAAACTTTGTTTCACATAAAAATATTTTGACCACTGCAACAAAGACAGAATCCTCCCTCAAGCTAATTATATTGAGTCTCACTAAGGAACATTTGGGATTCATTAAATAAACTGCAAATATAAATTTAGCAAGTCTAGCCACTATTTGTAACTGTAACAGGAATGAAATACCAAATAGCACACTAGCGAGGACAAAAACATTAAGCAAATTTACTTTACTTTGCTTGGCAGACGCTTTTATCCAAAGCGACTTACATGGAGCTAGCGCTGGGTGTCTGGCTCGGAGACACACCTGGTGGGGGATGGATTAGGAGTCAGACGGGGTTCGAACCCACAACCTTCTGCATCCCAGGCTGACGGTTAACCCATTGAGCTCCCGGGCCACCAAATTTATATGATGTTTTAATGTGTGGTAGCATGTGATACTCTATGCGCCTGTGAAACCTAACTCTGGAGGAGAATTCAGCACCAAGGACAGCTGCTAATACAGAGCTTATAGAGTTCATTTCTTTATAAAAAATGTAGAGAAAATAATATGACCTACCTGATGTTATTGCAAGTAAACCTAGCTTCTAATAGAAATCCCCATGCCAATTTAATCATGTTTAAAATGCCTAAAACTAGCAGTGTATAAACACATAATGCATAAATGGCCGCCCACACTGATGGACTGGAGGACTAGGGTGTCAAATGTGTATTCATCTGCAGAGGAAAATAGTCAGCGCCCAATTGGCTGTTGTGAAAGAAAGTTTTTTTTATTACTTGTTGTAATAAATGTTTCCCAATAGAAGGTCCTGCAGAGATACCTCATTTTATTAAAAAACATCACACAGAAGTTTATGCACATGTGACATTGGCTGATTAGACGCGTTCATGTTCAGATAGAAATGAAGACAGTGGAGTGGACAAGGAAATGTGCTTAGGACATTCAGGTGTTTTGTGCTTAAGCGTTTCTTCGCAAATACTGTTTCTACATGGATCTGCAACAAACAGCAAGCTTGAGCATGAACGACACATCAGTGTTTTTCTTTCACTCGGGCAGCAAAAATGTTGCCTCAGCAGCAGGAGTCATTTATTCTGACAGTCTTTCACATGGTACTTATGACCTCCTGAGTGAAAGAAAGAAAAGAAATCTCCAGACTCTTGTGAGCTAAGAGCTTCACGGGCTGCACTGTTAAGACCCCTCGGGTCATTCCCACTGACCTGCCAATCAGGTAGCACCTACATAACTATGGAAACAGACGACCGAAGTGTGCAGCGTTGTACTTTTTTAAAGCCATATTTGGTTTAATGATGAAACTTAGGGTATATAATAAAATGTGGAATTCATTCATCTTAGACATTAAAGCTTGTTTACAGGATTTAACAAGTTACATATTACAACAATCCTTTAAACCTGCAGTTTCCCTATGAACACACAAAGCATAAAACTGCTTCTTCATCTATTACATTTGCTTGTGTGAATGAAACAGAGATGCACACAAATATATGTCCACACATGAATTATACAACAAACAGTGCTTAATGGTTTGATTCCCTAAGGATCGATTATGATGTAGTCTCATTAAATTAGCCTGATTCCGTCGATATGCTGTTAACAAATATGTACCAAGATATTACATACTGTTGAATCAGCTCTGTTCCCTTTTTAGTACGAATTGGTGAAAGTTTGACATTTGAAAAGAGTGAAATTATAAGATAAGGTAGTGTCTCTATGAAATTAATATAATAAGATATGCTCTTTTATCTCTCCCTTTTGTGTATGGATTATTCTTTTTGTAAAATCCCTTCATAGGGAGAATTTCTAATCAAATGCAATTTGCGTGTTTCTTATTCCGACTCTTATTTAAGCCTATCAAGGCACCAGCGCAGCTCTGTAATCCTGAGAAGATACCGAGGTTTAAACCAGATGAGAATACAACAAATAAGAGGGGGAAGAAAACACAGCATCTCACTGCAGCTTTGAAGTGGGAACCGGATCAAATCCCCATACGAAGCAAATTGCCTCAGTTTCCCACCAACTAAAAGTAGTCAAAACTGTCTTTTCTATAAATAACATTTGCTCTCCCTCTCTGTGTATCCTACATGGGAAGATAAACACCAAGGATCTTCATGTTTTCCTTCTCAACAAAGTCTGATCTCACAAGCTCCCAAATAAACACCCACATGATTGTACAGTTGAATAAAAGGTAATTTTACATGTATTCATTCAAACTGTATGTTGAGTTTCTTTCTAAGATTTTAATTAGGATGACTTGCTTCATTCTGTGCTTGCAGCGATTTGTGAGCTCAGTGCAAAATGTAAAATAATAAATGGAAAAACTAATATGAAAAAATGTCAGCAACACCATTTTCTAAATAAAAGCGCAAAACAATATCTCATCATTCAGGACCCACAGTATGACTCGGGAACGGGTTCTCGGAGCTCTAGTTCAATTGTCTCGAAAAAATCGAACCATTTAAGAAGAACCTATGCAGAAGAGAATTGGAGATGCGAGGATGATAATGAAATTAATCATGTCACAAAGCTCTGTGCCCCACTGGAAGTAAACAATAAGTCAATATGACCAAAGAGCTGACTAAGCACTAAGCCTTATGAGTTTTGTACTTTTTCCTTCATTAGCAGTAAATATAACTGGCAGAGAAAGATGATGAAGTTCTCTGCTTTACCTAGATAGGCCTAAATGTACATAGGGACTGTAGACACTCTGTTATAAGAGATGTTACATAAGTAAATAAATCAACTGCTCATCCGCCCACAAACTCATCCAACCCACACACAGGCCTATACAATGGCTGGATACTTTGATTTAACACATACACTCTGTGGCAGCCCATTTGAGTATGTCTCCCGGGAGTATAAAGGATCTAATGGAGCAATTACACTTTATGTAATGGACTTAAACCTGAGTCTTTACAATTGCATGCAAAAATAATTTTGTTTACAAAGACATATGGAGGAACAAGTCAAACTATGTGTACATATAGCATTTCCACAAATCTCAAAACTTCTTATAATTATTATTTTTGATTGTTTTACATATTTGTCACAATAAAAGATTCACACCAAACTATTGAATATTACACCAAACGTGTACAAAATGCAGTTTTATAAAACCTGCTTTCATTCATTAAGGAAAGAAAAGTGGTTCTAATGCCTAGACTAAGTGGAAAAGTAGTTGCCCCCTAAGCCTAAGACTAGGCCACTCCATAACCTCTTTTAGCCATTCAGAGGTGGACTTGCTGTTGTGGGATTATTTCATTGTGTTCGGATCATTGCTGTGCTGCATATGCCAAGTAATTTCAGATTTTCTGACCGTTAACTGAGGCAAGCGAGGCCTGCAGATCTTTAGATGTTGCTCTCTTGGAGTAATTTTGGTATACGGGCCACTCCCGGAGAGCTTCTCTTTTTGTGCATAATAGCTCTCACTGTGGCTTAAGTTAAGCTGAAGTTTCAAAGCAATGGCTTTACTTTACTTTACTTTGCTTGGCAGACACTTTATCCAACGCGACTTACAGGGAGCTAGCGCTGGATGTCTGGCTAAGGGACACACCTGGTAGGGGATGGACTAGGAGTCAGACGGGGTTTCAAACCTCCGACCTTCTGCATCCCAGTCTGACACCTTACCCATTGAGCTACCAGGCCGCTCTACCAGGCCGGCTTTGTAACCTCTTCCAGACTGAAACAAGTCACCTATTTTATATCAGTTCAATCATCAGTTCAACAGTGAGAGAGAGTTTGGTTACAACTCAGCAATGTCTCCTCCTCACATAAACGTGCTACCAGTTGTAATGACCATAACAATCCTGTTATGTACAAATCCTTGTACAAAACTAGAGGTATGTGATTTTAAATTTTGAAAATTTCAGCCCAAGGCCCCATTAGCCACTGCACAACGTCACTGTCACCTTCGTTCTAGTTGTCACATAGGACCATGAAACTGGCACATGAGAGATATCGTTATCATCCAGAGAGTTGATAAAACTAAAGCATGTCAAACTAATTAAAGAAATCAATATCCTGATGGTGAGGCTTTTGGAATTCGTTAGCCCTAGGGCATATAAAGACAATGAATAGCTTAAAAAAATCCCATTAGTACTTATGGCCCAGTTTGACAAAAGGTACTAAAGTTGCAGGTGTGTTTGCATGTACATGTGCAATGTATGTGGAGTAGTTTGTTTAGATTCTGTCAGTTTAAACTCACCCTAAAGTCAATGCCCACAGTGGAGATGAAGCTGCCAGCCAGGAAAGCTCCGTCTTTAAAACGAACCAGTAGACAGGTTTTACCCACTCCAGAGTCTCCAACCAGCATCACCTGCTCAGGAAACCAAGAGGGGAAAAAGCTCAGCTGGGATTATCTGGAACACTGAAGTACAGGAGATGTGCTCGATGGGAGAAATATCTCATCAGTGAGGAGAAATGTCATAAACCTAGCAAGGATAGAAAAAAACATAAACAAGAGAGAGCTGTGGCTCATATATTTCATTTTAAAACTGTGTCTGCCCTCAGAACATTTGAATCATTCAGCTATATTTGTCCTGGTATTTCAGTGCTTGGCCAGAGACAAGAGAGTATGTGAATGACTGCTCATAATGGTCAAACAGTGGATGTCTCTAAATCTTGTCTGTAAGTGTGTTGCTCCGCGTTCGCTCACCTATACTTGTGTTTCACTCCTGCCATGCAGCGAGTTGAGCAGCTGAGCTATGATGAAGTTAAAGGTTTGATGTCATTACTGTTATCGGGTTAGCTGTGGGACTGCGGGCCGCATGCCATGGAAGTCAAAAGTGCCTCTTGGGTGCAGAGAGATAGCACAGAGGAAATGAAAGACAGAGGAGGAAGAATGAAATGATGTGCGGCAACAGGGTGCTGTGCTAAGCAGTGCTGTGCTTCATACTGTGCCATATGTATTTATCTGTTTCCCTTCTCTTGTGTCTTCTTCACTAAGCATTGATCTAAATGTTAGGAGCTGTGCGCAGGTGGATGTGCCTGGCCCTTTGTTTCTTAGTCAATTTTCCTCAATGAAGATGAACGATCATATTACAGACGAAGTCATATGTTACGAGAGATGACTTTACAATTGACATGCTCGTCCCTCCACCACAGAAAGATAAATACAATTCAGCTGTCTTTGCACAAACTTCCCTAAAAGCTACGGTTTATTTTATTGAAAATAAATTAAATTAATTATTTGAATTCTGTCCCAGGCTGCATGATACTGATTAGATTGTATATTTAAATAAAAAAAGTGACATTTTCAAGGAGAGACAGACCAGCTTAGCTCACTACCCGTATAGGTTGCTGCAGAAATGTATTCCCTGGTGAAACAAGAATATGAACAGTGTGCAGATTAAAGTGGCTCGGATGGAACACTAAGTTCAACTAAAGAAGAGCAACACAAAGCCATCACTACACTCACATCAAACAGCCGCTTCAAAAACATGGAGTAGGTGGCACAGGTCCCTTGAAGCTGCGTTGGGAGAACACGCTGCGAATCTCTGCGTTTGTGCACAGAGACAGTTCTCCACTCACATAAGGGCTCTCTTTATAGCAAGGTGAGGCAAAGCATCCTTTGCTCACCGTAAGAGCAAAACCCACTCCCTGCGCCTCCGAGACAAACATGCTTTCAACCGGTTGCACAGGGCAGGAGAATGATGTGTGTGCTGGCTGTTGCTGGGCGGCGTGCGCCTTTCCAGGTTATCGATCGTCTATTGACACAGCTGCTCTCAGGGGCTTGCTGCTCTTTAATGAATAGAGGTGGTTGTAAAACGGAAGACAACCCTTATAGTGAACCATAACCAGGTTTACTATGCGTTTTGTTTTCTGCGCCTACTATGATATTACACTCATCCCACCCGTAAACAAGACCCAAGAAGTGTCCATATGATTATTTAGTTGGTTTACAACGACCTCTATGGCTCTGCAGTGGATCAACTTGATCAGTTTATCCATCCTGTAAAAGCTCATTCTCTGTGGGGATAAAATGACGGAAACCACAACACTTTCAAGTGAGTTGCACTTTGTTGTGCGTTATTTGACCTCCAACAGCAGGCATCTTACCTTAAAGGCGATGTCATAGAACTCGCTGCTGTTGCTGATGGAAGGTCTGCTCGGATGAACCACCCCGTTCATCTGCACAATGCCCGGGCTGCTCCTCGCAGCTTTGCCGGTCCCTTTCCCGGTGGGGCTGCCTGCAGACGGACTGCTGGTCGCTGCTTTGCCTTTGGCAGCCTTCTTGCGAGACATGTCTCAAGAATTCAAAACTATCTTTATGAATCTCAACTGAAGCAAGCAAACAGCAGAAAAAAAGCCCCGACTCTACTGTAAAGTTGCAGGAGCGAAGAACTTCAACGCGCAGAAAACGTTTTTCACCTGCGCGCTGAACGCATTTCCCTCGACAGCTGCCTTCTGAAAGTATGAGTATGAAATTGCCTCCTGCTCGTGTTGTTCCGCCGCTTCCTGCTCTTGAAAAGCTTGTTCTCTTTCAGTGCGCTGCGCGTCGCAGAGGCGGCGATTGGGATGTGGCGGAAAACTCAACCTCGAGCGCAAAACAGTGCGCACGCGGTGCGCAGCTCGAACGCGCCTTTCCGCTAACTCCTCACGCTCCCAGCAGACTGAATGTCGTCCTTCGTGTGGCTCTGCTGTGAGGCAATGAAGTATAAGCAGCGCCATGTGACTTAAAGTTGTGATTAATACTACTGTGACTGTGTGTAAATTAGGAGAATCATACCTGACGGATGACGAACACCACGCGCTGTCCGTGGTGCTGAAATACACTTACAAATTCTGTATTTTCATAGAAAGCATTAATATGTTCTTTTTATGCATTAATCTTTTGTCAGATATCTTATACGATTTTATCGTATAAAATATCAATTTTATATCAATAATTATTTTATCAATAATGATACAAAACAAACCTCTTCCTCTAAATAACTCACATTATTCATCTCCTAAATTATATTATGCAGCATATGCATGTATCATGAGAAACCAAATTTCCAAAGAGGCGTCTTTGGTTAATGCAGAGTATAAAATATGTACCTCCACTGTTTCCATAACATAAATTAAAAAAAAGTAGCTGAAATACACGTGACAACTTCTATAGCCACATGTTTATTGTTGTGATTTCAACAATACACCACTAGAGGGGGATATGGGAATATAAATTAAAAAGCAAAAAAATAAGTTAAAATTGATTTCAGAGGTTAAAGCTGCATTAGGTGTATGTTTTCTGGAAATAACCATTTTCCAGTGTACAATAACAATAACAAAAGTGTCTGTGAAGATTCTCAGTCATCCAGGTCATGGCTATTCAGACAAGGGTCATTCAGTGGGACTACAGTGACACTGAATGTGAAAAGTCTTATAGGGAACTAAAACAAGTCCAGTCACCACTGAATTACCTTTTTCGGGAACCATAACAAAAGTCTTTACCAATAGTTTCACCAGCAGTTTACATTTTATTTTGCCACAGAACGTTCATTGAGCTGATAGACATTTACAGTGTGTCTTTATTTATAGGAGTAGACGTTTTCTTTATGTGGGACATGTGTTTTACGCTCCTTCCATCGTCCACCAGCAAGCTGTTTGTGATCAGAGCAAAACAGTGGTTTGGTGAGAACGGTCACTGGCCTTTCTTTGACTCCTACACACACCCGTTATATTTCAGAAAATAATCCAAATGTCTCCCCATAACATGTAGGATGTTTTCCTGTAGTGGGATCCACATGTTGCCTACAATCGCAACAAAGAACAGCAGCGTTCTTTGATTGGACCCTGTTCCACTGTGGCCAGTAATGAGACGCTGTTGTTTTCTCCTTCTGTAACCTAGTTTGTTATGCAATATAAAATTTGTGTATGATACAGCTGCCTTTGTGTTCAAGTGCCAGGCTGTCCGGACTCATTAGATCACAGCCCAGAGACTGAAGTGAGCTAGTATTACCTCTGACCTTTAGAATGTGAAGCATGAATGATACCAGGCTAAATTCCCCCAAACACAGTTCTGTTTGCTAAGTAAATATTAGTGTTACATCTAGAAAGACTACAAGGAGCATCAATTCATGGCACTGGGCATCAACAGTAAATAGAAAACCTTTTTGGTCTCATTTGTCCACAGGACATTATTCCAGATGTCTTGTGACTTGGTGAGATGCAGTTTTTTGGTACCTCCCTCAGGCTTCGGTGTTCTTTTCAGACAGAAGAGGCTTTTGCATGGCAACCTTTCCGAACAAGCCCAACTTTTTCAGTCTTCTTCTAACTGTGTTGTCCTAAATGTGCTCAGTGAGACCTGTGGGGTTGGAGATGTAGCAAGTTTGACCTTGGGGTGAACGTGTTGGGACGTACGCTTGTCCTCTTGAAGACGGGCAACTGTCGTGAAGTCTGAAGTTAATCATATTTTTCGCTGTAGAACGTTGAACTCCAAATTGTTTGGATATGGTTTTATAACCTTTTCCACATTGATGGACAGCAACAATTGCTGCTCTAAGATGTTTCACTTATGTCTTTCACCCAGGACTTTGTGTTACCACACACCTGAACGCTGCAGACCGGCAAACTGCCAAAAAGTCTGCACATCTGCTGATGATCGGTTAATCAAGGCCGGATGATTAGCAGCGCCTGGCTCAAACTTTCAATCCCATGGATGCAGTAAACTTAGTAATGCCTACACATGTTTTTGGCTTCATTTTCATTAAATAAATGATGGTACTGTAAGAAAATAATGTTATTTAGGTGTATAAAGAATATCTTCAACGACCTGTAGTTGTAACATAAAGGCTTCTATGCAACATCTCTTAGTTGAGCAACCAACCAGTTTGGATGTTAACACAAAATCAGCTAAAGCCTCTTATTTCTGTCCCCAAATCTGCTGTCTGTCAGCATTTTTCCTCACTTCACCCAACTCATAGAGTAGTGCAAAGCTGGAAATGGAGAATCATTGGTTTGCGGGAATATGAACCCCCAAATCCTTCAACCCCCATCCACAACTCCCCCTGACAGCTGAGATTTGTTCTCCTCCAAAGCAGCTGTCTAATGTGGCAACAGCTGGGCATTTTGGAGGGAATAGGGAACATGGATAGAGAGGGTGAGTGAAATCTGTCCCCGGTTTCAGAGAAATTAACAGCCTTGTCAAGGTGATTTTAACTTATCCAGCGAGCGACAGCATGTTGCAAGGTTATCATGTGAACCTAAAGCAGAAAAGTTTGTCTGTACCAACATGCAGCACTAGCACTTGAAAGGGTCTATGAATACACAGGAGTGTTATATTACATTATATATTATATACATATAATGTAATAGGTACATGTGTGTGTGCCCAGTGTAGTAAGGTTATAAAGCCCTCAGAGTCACATCACTCTGCAGGCGCACCCAAAGGCCAGGCATTTGACAGTTTACCCAGGGTCAATGCTCTGAACGTGGGCTGGGTGGTGTGCAGCAGCCTGGCCAGTCGCTCAACCAAAGCCGCAGCAACTGTTGATCTGTTGGCCGCACTCTCTCTCAGCTGCCTACGGCCAGAGTGCTACGAGGAGGGGGCAGGGGGCAGCCTGCCAGCGGGCTCCCCGGTTTGTCAGCCTTGGCGAGAACAACCATCAGTGGACCGGTACTGCCTGGCACTTATTCATTCCCTCAGGCATTTTAGATGAGAATAACAGAGCGAGTGTGTATGTCTAAGTGAGAAATGGGTGGCATGGGTACTGTTTGCACTAAATTTGATTTGTATGTAGTTATGTAGGACATGTTTTAATTAATAAAAACCCTAGACTATATGCTAGCAGTATGAGTACAGACATCATTAGACCAGTAATTCATTTAAAGTTACGTTATGTGAGACTTTTCAGTTTTCCCTTCAGACCAATCAGGAAATTAAAATAATTTCTGAGTGATTAGTAAGTTTTAACTTCATCCACCTGTCATTTTAACTACTTTTTCTATTACATGTTTCCTATTACCAATTTAAGCTGTCACTGGGCGAGATGCAGCCTACATCCATGTTCTATTTTCATCATTGATAGAAACCTATTTCTTATTTCAGCAAAATTTTTATTGCAGTTGTTTTGAAGTGTACAACAATGTTTTTCACCCTCAGTCAACACGCTTTCAATGTGCTCACTGTGTTGTGCATGTTCCTATATAGTACAACTAGTTGAGAAATGAGCCAAAAAAACAATGTGTTCTGGTGGCTTTAAATTGTCTTGGCACGATTACTTCGCTCAATCTTGCCATATTTTAATGTGCTAAACCAATGAAGCCAAGCCCTGACTTCAAATCTGTCATCATACAAAATGTTTAATCTCTTTCCTTTATGCCGTAAAAAAAGGTGACAGTGTTAATTATTACCTTTCCAAAGACGTCATCATCATCTTAGTGTCACACTTGCAATTTCCACCTCCATTTTAACACTGTTTTCACAGTGACTGCTTTTTTTTCATTTTTAATTTTGCTGTAACCCAGCAGGGGGTCTGTATTAGTAAGGCCTCAGAGAGCTGTAGCAGGGTTTAATCTGAAGTACTGAAAATAATACGTGCCCAACCCTCTCTGGACTCTTTAAAAGATCCAGACATAACCCTCTGAGCCAGGGTACCAGGATGGAAAAACTCTACGAGGGCAATAATCACTACCTGGGGCCCAATTCTCTTTAGTATCTGCTGCTTATTTCAGTCTCCTCACTTGTTGGATATAGAGCCTTTAAATTTCATTTTAAACTGCCCTGAGTTTCTATAGATTGATTTAAAGTGCAACACAGTCTTGTTTCCAAGTATAAAGATGCCACTGTGTCGGTACTGGGTGCACTCACAAATGATTGGTGTGCTATCTAAGATAGAACCATAAATCCCAACTAATCCAGGGTGCTTCCTGCAAACGTCAGTGTCACTGCAGTCACAGATTTATGACCTCACACATGGCGTTGCTGTCAAAAAGGAAGCATTTGGGGTTGGAGACTCAGCGACTGACCAATAAGTTGTATTGGTTCGAAGAGCTGGGAAAGAGTAAAGAGGTGCAAAGCAGCGAGAAAGCCTGCCTAGAATGCTCACTGCCATTTCAATTCTCACTCCGCACTCAGACGCGGAACAGATTGAGTTTTAGGTGGCCGTAACTTTTCACAGCTTAGGAGGACAGAATAAAACATTACTCACTGTCCAGAGGTTGGCACTTCATATCTGAGCTCAGCTGGAGCCACAGCAATAAAAGATGATGAGACAAACACACAGAGAGACCCCCCCCCACACACACACACACACACACACACACACACACACATACAAGCTGTGGCAGAGAGTGGGCACACAAGCACCAACTGGAGAGAGCCATGGTGAGCGGGAAAAGGTGTGAGCAGGAAAAGTGGTGTGTGTGGGTGAGTGTGAATATGTAAGAGTGTGCGTGTGTATTTGTAGAGTTTTTGCAGTTGTGACAGCTGGGATGAAGGAGTGGAGGCGGCGTGTGTGATTGGAGGAGGTGCCAACAGAGCAAGTGTCTCTTTATTTTCATCATACACAAATGTGTCCGTGTGTGGATATATGTTCATGAACAGTATGTACATCTGTGTTTGTGCCTGGTAATATCTATCTTCAGGGTAATTTGTGTATGCATGTACATATACATTAAACAGTATGTCAGCTAGCCTCGTGTTTACAGGATACATTTGTGTTTTGTTGCATTTGTCAGTGTTAAATCAGCTTAAACCAAAACCACAAAGAATGTTCAAATGCATTTCAGGTTTAAGCTAGAGTTAACTGTTGATGCTGAGAAACTCAGTAAAGCTTTATACAAATGCTTTGTAAATGTTTGCATTGTAGTTATAGTTTGTAGTTGTATTGTGGTTAGGGAAAGATTGTAGTTACGATGCAAAATGGAAAAATGATATGCAGCTTTTTGACATGTCTGTGCACACACATAGAGAGAGACAAACATGCACATGGTTGGTTACAGCAGTGAAAAATAATATTTGAAAAATGAAATGGCAATGTGTTATTAAAAAACAATACCCTGTTTTTTCTGGACAATCCACAAAAACACACCATGGCCAGTTTTTATTGGGACAATTTTTAAAATAAAAAGAAGTGCCAGAGAAAACTGCCCAAAGCGAGGTCTGTGGATTATCCATAGCATACGAGACATTGTTCCTGGAAAAGACAAGTTGCTGGTAAAGTCATTTTTCAGTGAATCACAACAAAATTCCACTCGCCTCCATTTCACAGCAGAAGAAGCGGAAATCTGTGCAGGTGAAATCAAAGCTACCAACACAACCAGGTACCACTGGTTAAGCGTTTTGTGATTTGACTTATTTCAACAGGTCTTTAAGGTTTTGTATGTTTTTGGACACTACATAAGTGTCTCTTATTACTGTGCTGTGTATGATTGTGCGTGTGGTGTAGGTGAGGTCACTGTGTTGCTGGTGCAGTAAAGAGCCATGGCAGCCGCTGTAGAGTGGCAGGCAGGCAATGATGAGGTCATTCAGCAGGCAGGATTAAGGCCGTGACAACTGGTGCTGTGGCCACTGCCAGTGTTGACCGTGCAGTTGTGCAGTGGGGATAGCGCTATGGTCCCAGCTCCACTCTGGCATTACCCCACTGTTGTTTTTTCATTAGTTTGGTACCGGCCCAGAGCGCTGTGTGTCTTGCCAGGCCCACAGCGTGAACCCAGTTGTTGCAGGGCTTCAGAGTCTTCTCACACGGTCTCTCTCCTCAGTTCTGTCTGTGGTCACACACTGTGACTGCGGGTCCTCACAGGGAATAAAGGATCGGGTTACGCACCAAACACACTCGTTAACTCAATTATGCAAGCCTTTAATGCTTTGATGTGTAGCGATAACGGCAAGATTATTTAAGGGACAGATGCCATCTGACCACAGCGGAGCTTTGTTGTCACATGCTTCAGCTACGGTTGATGAAAGATGGACAGAATGAACTGCTGAAGAAGGACCACGTGTAACCGGATAGAACTGAAAGACAGAGGCAGACATGGAAGATATCATTTTATTGATCTTCAAATGTGAGGCTAATGTTTGGAGTGTGGAAACCTAAAATAGCCAGTGATGGATTAAACAGCTCCACATTCACTCCACCTAACATCTGTTTAATACATGAATGAGTAGCAGGATGTGCTACAGTATGCGAGGCTCCAAATGAGGTGGTTTCAGTCTGCATTTGAACATTTCTGCATGCTGTATTCTCCTTCATTTCTCTTGCAAAATGATGAAAATGCATTAAACACAGCAGCCAGCCCTTCATGGGTTCCCTCTTATTTTTCAGTCGCACTTGTGCATAAACATAAAACCATTAGCTGCACCACTGAGACCAATTATCAAAACGTGGCCAAACAAACCTTCGCTTGCTTCAACAAAATGTTCTCTCCTTTTAGCCTCCAGTTCTCAGTTTCTCTCCCTCCCTCCGTGGCAGACTGAGGCACACGTTTAAAGCGCATTTGGCCTCTTCTGAGATTCTGATAAGTGATTTATTCATGATGAGTGTTCTTGATGCTTTGCAACTGTAGAGATGCTCTACTCAGTCCCGACTTATGGCCTCAAGGCCTGACATATTGATGTCTATCTCCCATATGGGCTCCAGATGTGAACTCACTGGCTTGATATTTGGTTCTGATGTTCACTTGCTAGAGGAGCTCAGCTGGAAGATTTTACAGTCACAGACCAATAGTCTGCCGACACAGAAGATGATGGTGACAGAGTGCTAGTTTGGACACCTTCTGGGCCTAGTTACACTGTGTATTTATCACTGCTTTACCAAAGACATGCCTCCTAAGCTTTGACAGAGAATACCACCTCTGTTTATTGAATATATTGTACAATAATATAAACCACAGTAGCCTGAGGACAGTAAACTTCCTCTACCACTAGGTGGCGATACAGTTGCAGACTCACATTATAGAGCAGGCGAACACCTGTGGGAACAGAGCAGCTCACTTGACACTCTCTCCCTGCAGTACTTGAGTGCGTCCCCTGTCTTTCGTAACTTGTTAGTTTGCTTTTTCTAAAATGAAGAAATAGGACACACATAACACTCAGCGAGGTGCAAAGAGCCATGTAAACAAGATTTGTTTAACTTTATTAATCTGGACGTTAGGTCATGACTCAGCCTCCAGTTAACTATACCTGATGCTTTAATTTGCAAGATGTATGATATGTGTTCAAAGTTTATAAGGGGTTTGATGATCTGTTTTTAGTAGGGCACAGACAACAGTTGCATTTGAGCACTATGTAAATCACACTACAGAACTCAATTCATGGACTGATTTAAATTACAACAACAACAAAACTTAGCTAGATGAAGTTAGCACCAAGGTTTTATTCTCAATTTCTCTTTGTTTGAAAACAGGCATCACAGCTAATTGTACAAAAACAACTTTTACTGCACCTATGATTTCTTTACTGCAGTGTATATTTTTATTCTCTTCATAGTTCTTCAGATACATATTTGGATCATTATGTTGACACATGTAAGCAGCATTAACAAACACTTAACCACCTGATTTGCCTGCATCACTAATGGCCTGGTATTCCAGTCTGGGATGCAGAAGGTTGTGGGTTCGAACCCCGTCTGACTCCTAATCCATCTCCTACCAGGTGTGTCTCTGAGCCAGACACTCAGCACTAGCTCCTTGTAAGTCGCTTTGGATAAAAGCGTCTGCCAAGCAAAGCAAAGCAAAGCAAAGTAATGGTGAGTGGGACCAAATTAATGTTGTTTGCCTGTGTTACCAAGACAGAAAACATGAACAAGAACTAAAGATTTTCTCTTTCTGCACACGGTTTTTTAAGCATTCACATCTACACACAGCAACAGTAATACAGCAGATCAGTTAGCAAAGGTTATTCTTGACCTTCTCACAGTTCCTGTTCTTAAACTACAGCCAGAAGAACAACAAAAACAGTGTTTGATGTTGTTCGCGAGGCCTCTTTCTCTGTCTGCCTGGAAGTCCCCTTCTCTTCCTAACTACCACCAAATGGTGTCCTGTAATTCACAATGTGAATGTACATCATTTGAGAACAGACTAAACCCAGAAGCCTGACCCTAGGATTTCTTCACCACATGAAACGCCTGCCGTATTTAATGCAAACGTATGGCCAATAAAATAACAATAACACATATAAACAGTTGGTGTCAGAAATAAATTAAAAGAAGACTTTAAATCAAACTGTTTTGTTAGCCCCCAGAGTGTAATCGACTCGGCATAGGGACTTTTGTGGTTTACTGTTGACCGCAGTGTTTACTTACATTTCACAGGGGCACAGAGAAGATGATGAAGGAAAGAAGGGAATGATGTCAAAAGAGGATAAAGTGCGACAGACAAAAAAAGAGAAGAAGAGGAAAAAGACAAAAAGAAGAATACAAAACAAACATGAAGACAGACAAGCCTGGAATCAATAATCGGGTTTCTCCAGAGCTCAGGAGGGAAGAGTGAGTGAGCGGTGCCTCAGGACAACAGACCGCATCCTTCCTTCCTGCAAGGCAACAGGGGGACAGGAAGAGCCACCAGGGGAGGTCACTTGGCCATTGAGGCACTTCCTTTCAGGGTTGCCAGGGATCAGGGGATAAGTACATCCGGGTCACAAGAGGAGCCACCTGTCTTTGGTTGTCTCCCTCTGTGTCCAACTTCCCTGATATTAACCTCAATGGCAGCCAGGTGCCGAACAGATACAAGGGGAGGGGGGATGGGTGCGGGAGCAGGAGCAGGAGGAAGTAAAAGCCTAAGGAGTGATGTGGTATCATTCTGTTTACTGGCTGTAAGTCCTAAAATAGACATATAGGTCTGGTGAGGTGAGGTATAAAGATCCAACACATCCATCTGACAAAAAGAAAAAATGCATTCTCCCAACTCATCCTGCAAAGAGGCGAACTGGCAGGCCTATGAATCTGTATGTGTAATAATATACAGTGTATAGAGGACCCATCTTCTCTTTTTAATTGTCGCTCTTCTTTTCTCAGTATGTCAAAGCCTGTGTTACAGGGGTTTTCCAGAGTGGAACCATTGTTTATTGAGACAAAGGGAATATACGTTGTACTAAAGTATTATGGCACCCTGGGTTAGAGGAGTGGACAGACTTTGCCACTGTGACAGGGAGAATGGGGGACTGGGAGCCAGCAGTGGAGCGTGTGTGTACGTGTCCGTGTGTGATTGTTTGTGTGAGAGTGTGTTTGAGAGTGCTCCAAGCCGACCAGTTTCCCTGGCAGTTTCCTTGAGATGCAGAGCTTCACCACATTCTCTAGGGGGAGGCCAAATAAACCTCAGATGTGCGGCAGGATTTGTCTCCCCCACTCCGTCCCCCCCCCCCCACACCACCTCCGAAATACTACAGAAACACATGGGACTTGGGAAGAAGAGAGGGATAAGAGGACAGGGGAGGGGGCGAGCGAGGTAGACTTTCTGCTGTTTCATTTTTTAGAAACTCTGCTGTAAGTTGTCATCGTAGTCATCTCTGGGGAAGTTTGCAGATGTTTATCATGTACAAGTGGGAAGAAAAAAGAAATCATAAATTGCTCCATGATGCATCCAAGGTCACAAGTTCAGACCCATAAAGTACATGAATAACCCTGCAGAGTGTAATTATGGAAGTAAATCTCCACGTTGTAGGCTGCAAGATTTAACCTCTCAATCCCAACTAAATCATTTTGGACGGAGGCAAAACAGGAAAACTGTGTGATGCACATGCACACAAATGCTTCAAGATGAGCACATTTTGATAGTGGACTGTGCAGGGAGCTCAAACCGTTAATGGAGCAAAGTGCTTTAAACTAACAGCCACGTTGTAATAATGTCTGCGAGGATTAACCTAATCTCGAATGCGGTCAAACACTCGCCTCTAATTTGACTTCTCAGAAAGAATCAGTGAATGATTATCTCAGTGATGCAACCAATCTGAGCGATCTAGAAACGATGCTGTTTGGAGCATGCTCAGACAGTGTGATGTAATCTCTTCTAAATCACCTATATTTATCAGTTAAAGCTATTTCAGCAGTTAAGGGCCATTTTACTTATTTTAATTTAGGGGTTGTGTTACGCCCAATTCGTAACCACAGAGTGTGCTTTTGAAGGACTCTGGAAATCCACCCTGCCACACACACACACACACACACACACCTCTGACTCTCCACCATGTCTTCAGAGTCCCTTGGCAATGTCTGCACATGTCAACACATACTGAGAGGGAAAACATACACACGCGCCTGGTATTTGCCTGCTTACCCACTGCTCATTACTGCTATGCCCTTTGCTTGGATGCTATCTGTATTGCTCCACAGCTGAATGCTTTTCATTCCTACTCTGAAATTAGTTTTAGAGTACAGCCTAATTTATTCAGTAACCTAAAACTGAAATAACACCCATTGTGAAGAACCATTGATATGTTACTCACAGAATACAACAGTAAGTAATAACTTATAGTAACAAAAGCAAATACAGAACATCTAACACAATGTTGGACAACTGCAAAAATGTGAATTGCATTCACTCCAGTGAGTCTGCACATGGTCAAATGCTGCATAAGACAAAATGTTGTGGGCTGCAGACAAATGCTATAAATATTGTTCCAAGAGAGAGGAAATCATTCCAACACAGACAGTACGCAGTAAGTGCAGTAAAATGGCAGTGTGGAAAACACATATGGATTATCATCTGTTCATACTATCTTTATATTATTAGAACATGGAACAGAAAATCTGTTAGTTGTGCTGTCCCGTGTCCAGAACATATCCAGAACATCCTATATAATATCCACAATCTGTAATTGGTATTAATGGGTAATCTGACTGAATTGTTATGATATTGAAATAACTGAATGTTTTACTGATACTATAAAGCTACGGTTTCTTATTTATCTCACACTTTCTGGGTTTAAGAAGATGTCTTTAAAGTCAGCATCATCAATTTGTGACAATGCTGCTACCTCCATGGTTTCCAAGATGAGCCCTCCAACACTGCCAACCCTTTTTGGCAGTTTGATCATCCTGCTTCATTCCCAGCTTTTGGCCGACGCTGGCTGATATACCGTAAAACCGGAGCTTCCTCGTCATACTTTCTTACATTCGCGCAAGTCCAGTTGGTTTTGGTGTGACGATAAAAAGCCGCTCCTGTGAACACATATCCCGACATCATGTGCTAACCTGAGATACGGGAGCCTAAACAGGCTCCCCGCAGATCCAAAAACCAACTCACAAAACCACTGCCACATTTGAACCCTGCTGGCGCTGCCATTATTTTCCTTTTCCACTTTTTTATGTTTTCGCAATCATCATTTAACAAGTCAGTAAGCTCCGGCAACAGCCGTGCTTATGAGTTGATATGAATTTGTGACGGACGTCTTACCATACCCAGACTACTGGTCTCACAGTGGGGAAGTATCCATTTACCCTGGGTCTCCCGCACTCATTCTGACTCTGGAAGCATGCCTGTAAAGCTAAAGAGGAAGGTGGGGGTGGAGTATATGTGTTTCCATTACGACTATTGCGCCCCTGAAACACTGGAAGTCTCATTTTGGGGATCCAGTTTTATTAAATCAACCATGTGACAACGCTGGGCTGTTTCCACGATGTGAGCAGGTACGGTGGGTGTGAAGTGAGCAGACAAAGTGCTCTTTGAGTGCTGCGGTCAGGCACATTACCAGACACCTTTCCACACCTAGCACTTGGGGAGCCTTATTGAGAGTATGGACTGAGCCTGTCGTTGCCTTTGCCATTACTGCACTCAACACATGGTCAGGAGGGTCTGATAGCTGTAATGCTACTATGGACTCGTTTCTAGTGTGTGTGTGTGTGTGTCTGTGAATGTTTTTGCTTCTGTTCGTGCGAGGTATGGCGAACTCTGCTGCTGCTGCGTTGAAGTTCTGACTCATCATTTTACAGCTGCATGAGCCTGTTTAAGATACTAAACGGAAAATCAGGTGACAGGCGTGCGAGAGAAAATCAGCAGTGATGAATGTTTATGCATGTATCAAATGGATGCAAAGTGTGACATGACAGCAGGCAAGTCCTCTACTCCAACAGAATAATTGAAGGGCTGCAAATCATAATGACAGCCTATGTAAATAAATAAGGGAGAGATTATTTATTTGATTTCAGGGAAACTGGAGCTATAACTCAAGTCTCATTGGAGTTGGCGCTGGTGGTGTTGTGGTTTTCAATATGATGGGAGCCTCCTCCCTACCAAGCTCGGCTCTGGTCAGACTCAAGACTCAACTTACAACAAAATATACAACTCCTAAAACCCTGTAAAGCACAGCAAGGAAGGGCAGGCATACACAGAGATAGGTCTAGGTCACCCTGTTAACACAACCGCTTGCAGGTTGGGGTCATATACCAGCTGGTACACCAAATATTTTTCTAAGGTCAAACTACAGTTTAGTGATTTAAACTGTATATACAGCTTTGCACCCATATAAATGGGAGAAATATTGTTTTAATTAAAGAACAAAGCACATAAGAGGAAGGAATTTAATGGTTCAGTAAAACCATTTCACACTCCTGTCCTCACGTTCTTACATGCTGTCTTTGTGTAACAGGCTGTCTGGGAGAAAATCACTCTTACTTTTGCTTGGATTCCAACCCCATCCCTCCTTCTCTGGTTGTCGGTTTGCCAGCTGAACAGTGTACAGGGCGGCTGCCATTTTGGCAGGGTGAGTCTTTTCCCTTACATACTTTTAAAAGGCTGATTTTCCCCAGTGGCCCCAGCCTCTTGAAAGAAGGTGTGCTCACTCTGCAAACGGGCCCGTAACAATCTGGGCCCAATTTAAAGGAGTCAAAGAGGAGATGTATAAAAGAAGGCTGGTCGGAAATCAATGTCGTGTCACAGCCAGATATGATTATGGTAATCTGTATTAATTTGACCGCAAGTACTTCAATACCGATTAGCACAAGTCATCTCTGGTGATTTCTCTCACCCACCAACCTACACAGTCTGTATGCAGTACGTTCATGCTCCCCGGGACACACAGGGAAGCCAACATAGAAAATAGTTATAGACAATAAAAGCACACTTGCCTCAAAGAAAAATCCAAATGGCAATTTCCCGTGCCAAATAATCTCACAGTAAGGGTAAGTAAGTGGTAACCCTGAAGGTAAAGGGGGAGGAATGATGCTGTCATGGAAGACGTAACATTATCATTCTGCCAAACCCACAAACACAACTCTTGCAACACGGGCTACAAAACACTCAAAATAAATGACAACATAAATTCACAGGACTCCCAGTATATTCAAACTGCCCCACACTGGCACGTGTCAGTCAATATCTGTAAGAAACCCTTTTGTTAGCAAGCATCAATGATACTCTTCAAATGATGTCTGTCTGCCTGGATGCTGGAAAGAGAAGTCCGGTTTGAGACAGACGAGCAATCGCTCGCCAGGCAGCATTTGCTGCTTCAGTGAACATGCCAGAAAAGCTTTGAACATGTGTCACCGTGAAAAGACATTCTGCATTAGGGCCGTTATAAGTGCTGTTAGGCAGTTGCCACATCTCTCTCTCAATCAAAACAGACGTTTCGAATAAAACCCACCATATCACATTCCCTTTAGGAATACTCTAAATAGGCTACAGGACTGTATAGCTGTCTGAGGTTAGCACATGTATCACTCAGCTGGAAGACTGAGGGAGGTGGCGTGAGGCCAAGTCCAGTTGAGGTGAACGTGTGCGGCATGTGGGGGGCTAGAGCAAAAGGATTGAGCTGGAGCACACAGATGTGGAGGCACTGACGGATGTATCTGGGACAGATGCTAGTTTTGCTCAAGCATGTGCAGCTGTGTGGATCATGTGAGCACGTGTGTACAGTATTTGTGTGTACACGCTTGCCCGTACAGCACATTGTGTGCAGAAGTTTTCTTTTACGCGTGTGTGTGTGAGTGTGTGGTTACAGCAAAAGGAGGCTGATTCAAGATGATCTCAGTATTCAGTTATCGCTGACTATTCGTTACCTCATGTACATAAACTGATCCCATGTTGCGAAGGTGATGCACCAGAATAGAGGACGCTGAGCCCAGGGATTGACAGGTATTGCAGCTTTGATCGCTCACTGGCTTTTGTCTCAGTCAGCGCCTAGCTTCACATGGCACAGAAGGACAACAAAGAGTGAATCAGAGTGTGAGCAATATCTGCACCCCGCTGAGTTTGCGAGCGCATGTGTGATTGTTCCAACTGTAATCACAGTTTGTGTGGGTTCCCGTGCACACGTCTGACTGTGGATGTGCACATGCGTGTGTCAGAGGGGTACTTGCATCCGCGTGTGGTTGGAGATGACGTAAGATTTGCTAATGCAAGCAGTGCTTGGTTGGAACCTAATTGGATTGCCTGCTTTAGATGGCTGATTGCAAACAGACGCAGGTGAGTGTGTGACAGCACCCTACTACTCTCTCTGTTCTCTTTCTTCCTCAACCACCACTCATGCCAGCTAACTCTCTCTAATGAGTTTTGAGACCTGTGTCGTGCATGTTGCTCACTGCAGTGCTAATGATTACAATTTGTCCGGCCATCTGATTTGTGAAGTAGTTCTTAGAGCACAGCCACACTTAAAAATCGCCCCCAGGCTTGGCACACAAAGTTTTATGGGCACAGGAAATAGAGTGTCACTGAGGAATAGCCCTGCACCATCAAAGGTCTAATGATTCTTAATAGCACATGCATGTATTTTACAACTGCGTCGCTCACAGAAACCCCACAATTATATGTAATATCATTCAAAAGGTGCAGTAAAGTATATACATTTTGGAAGGAGGAGCTTAGAGTTTGGCATTAGACACCCAGACAGGAAATAAAAATGAATTTTACAGGAAAGGGGGACCCGAAAGTAATTACTTATAACATAGGTTGAGGCCGGTAATAAACAATTACTTGGATTACACTAGCATACTGCCTCGTAAACACCGTGGTTCTAAACTGCACCTGAGTCTGCTGGCCAAGCAAAGACACTACCTCACAAGAGAACCATGTCTGGCAGCTTGGCGACCCTCCAAGCAAGAAGCACAGCTCTTCTCAAATGCTATATATCTCTATGTTATGTTTTATTAAGATTAGGATGATCGAACTGAAAATCTGAAGATCTGAGGTAATAAAAATGGGATAGATATTTGTAATGCATAACAGCAACACAGATTGATCTGGAGCGGAGAGAGGAGTGATTTGTGGAGGGGAAAAACAAACGCACAGGCGACTGGTACGGGACGGAGATCTATGACTCACGATGCTCTTTCAAAGAGTCGAAGAAAATCTACAAATAAACTTCAGGCCATGTGGTTCCCTCTATACAGCACAAATGTTCTGTTCCTCTTTCCCCCAAAGGCCAATAAAACAAACAACACACACACACACACCAGCCCCCCGGTCCTGCGTATTCCTGCGCTCTTCTCTTGCACTGCAAATGTTCTGACATCATTCCTTCTCTATCAGTTAATGATAATCAGCAGAGGAAGACACAAAGCAAACTAAAGAAGAAATACGGTTGAGGAGAGTTTCTGCTTTTGGGACCAAATCAACATCTTTATGTCATAATTAACAACTTGTTCCACCCTTCCTTCTTTAGCCTCCATCCTTCCCTCTCTCCTTCTCAGGCCTGCTTCCCGGCGATTGCCAGTGGGCGTAATGCTGGAACACTACATTGGCCTGTGCGCCGTCCTTGTTTGGCTGTTAGACCTGAGCCCAGTCCCGCAGCTAAACAATCTAGCACTCCAAGACGGAGCCAAGCGGAGTGAGATTAACATGAGCTCGGAGTCATTACGCCGTTCATGAGCTGAGTCCGAAGCAACAACTTTTATAGCACCTGTAACACACCAGCTAATCTGTCTGACACTCCTGACCAAGCAAACACAGCGAATGCCATTCAAAACACACACACACAGGAACATGAACACACCCACACAAACACACACACACACACACATACACAGTTTTTCTTTCTTTGCACAGATGTAAGACAGGTTTAGGCATAAACATTTCCCTTAGTTCAGTTCACTTCAGTTTTAGTTTTCCATTTCACTTGCATGATGTCTTCTTACGGGCAAATAGCAGCAACGAGGTACATGAAACAACCTCTGTCTTACCCATCAGTCAATGCCAGAGTTAATCAGGCAAAATAAATCCAATAAGCCAAAATGCAGACCCCTACATTTAATTACTGAAACTGGGATCTTGGAGGCGAGAGCGCTCTGTCTGTACACATACTAGCCCCTTTATCAACAAGCATACAGGACTAATTGCAGCTTCAGCGATTATATAATTTAACTGTATTTAACCATATTAGTAAAATAGTGTGCACTACCGGGAGTGGACATAATCGCAGCAAAGAGGCGATCTATGTAATTGAATAATTTTCGATTCACAAGCTGATAAGAAGCGGAGGAAAGGAAACAAACCTCTCCACGCTGGTTGCAGTCCTGTACCATAGTCTGCTCATTAGGCGTAGTCAAAGAAAGCCTTGTGGTGGGATTGCCCTGAGCTGCAGGCTACAGCTCTGTGAATGAGAAGACAGGAATGGTGGAGTTCTCAGGGGCTAAAAGGTCGAAGAGACACTCATGGTGGATTGTGCACTGTATAGCTTCATAGTGGAAAAGGATGTCTACCATTAGGAAATTAGGAAAATAGATAAAAAAGAGGACAATATTGATGCTTGTTATTGTGTTGCCCAAATATCAGTGTGGGAAGTTATTAATGATAGAACTCACTGCACACTGTGATTCAGCGTACAGGGTAAAATGTTAAAACGCTGAGGCGTTTCAGGGTCTGATCATGTTCTATAATCACGAAACTGGTCTCAAGAAACATAGATATAGTAGCTAATACTAACTAGATATTTCTCCTTTTCAACACGTAACAGTGTTAAAAGTGTCTGGTTAATGGTGATGTTAGTGAGCTGACTTTGTGAGCACAACGTAGGTTTCATTGTTCGTATGAAATAGGAGTCTTAAGAGTAAAATGAGCACCAAATGTTGAATGCTGTAAATATGTCTCAAATGAGCTAATGGTTTATAACCAGTATTATGTGACCTTGCTGAAAGCAAGGGAACAAAACGTCTGAATCATATTTCATTGGCTATCCAGAGCTATGACATATCTGTGACACACTTTGAGAACTGCTCACTCAGAAGTCGAAAGTTTATACACAGATTTGCACTAATAGTGAAAGTACATTTTTTAGAAAAATGAATTATATAGACTCGCTGCAGTACCATTAAAGTACAAGATATGATGGCGGGTCAAAGAGAAATAAATCTCTGTGTATTCAGAGCGCACAATTAAACAACAACAACAACGAGTCTCACTTTGAGGCATAGAAACAGCCTGTTCTGATATATAATGTTGGCCTACTCTCACTAATATAGGAATGACTCATATTTCACTGTGGTTTAGAAAAACAAGGTAATTCAGTGTAATTCAGGAGTTAAAAAAGCAAAAGGAAAACTGATTATTCTGCTGCTAATTGTTAATAGTTATGCAACATGACCGAGAGGTTTTTCAGGAACACACAGAGGAACAGATGCTATGCAGGCAGAAGTGTGACTGAACAACCAGCCGACTTGAACATGTGGTCTGGGGAGAGGGTCATCTCACCCCCACCTCTTCTCCCCCGCACTTCTGCACACAGGAAATCCAAATTGACACACGCACTAATGCAAAGTTGCACACGGCAACTCACAAATTCCTGGTTGCTCCTTCAGGGCCGACCCAGTAACAGTCCCCCCGCAGCAGCCCTTTTCTCAGCACAGCGATGACCTGCTCCTGGAGCTCGTAAACACAGACCACCCAAAGAGAGACAGAGCGAGATGTAGAAGGAGGTTGGGGGGGTTTTGCACTAGTCTAAAGGCTCCTCTCCACTGGCCAACTGTCATGACCTGTGACCTGACGTACAGTGTGGGCGAAACTTGCGTTCAGTTAGGAAGACAGATTCTGTTACTGATGCTTTTAACGTTTCCAGAATGTGTTTATAACAAACATCTGAACGACTCAATTTCACAAGTTATTAGTGTGTAATTTTACTCGTAATATACTTCAAACTTCAGCGACTGATCGGTATCAGTATCTGGTAGTACAGACATTGCTTCCTCCTAAAAAACACCCATGCAAATGGCCAGTTGGGCAAAGAAGGAAGTGTAACTGTTAACCCCTGGTTTTGTTTCTGCTCACCAGTAGGCAAGTTTGTTCAATAGCGTAAACCAATTGGTGATTTTACTGTTGTTTTCCACAACACAGAAACTAACTTACAGGATTATTTGCATAGCTTAGGCCATAGCTGGACTGGTGCGGCTAAAAGGCCACAGCAAGCTGCGCTGTGATGCATAAACAAACTCACAACTGCAGGGTGGCACTGCATTTCAGAAAGTACCAAATGAATTACAAATGTTCTTTCAGCTTACAAAAACGTCCACAAATGGCTTCTTTCAACCAAACTTTTTTTGCTTGTGCAGAGTTAGCAAACAGAGGTTGCTGTGGGACAGAGCGCTGATTATGTGCAGGATGTGTTTGGTTCTGAAAGATGTAGGGGGTGTTAGATGAAAAAACAGTGTGATGACTGTTCAAAATCCCAAACCCAGACACAGACTTTCATTAATGACTAGAGGTCTGGTCATGAACTTGTGGCCTGGTCAAATAATGAAGACATTTGTGGCACTGCAAATAAGTCACTTAACTTCTCTAACGCCCTAAAGTAGAAACTAAAAACCAATGGGAAGCACAAATGCCGATTGTGTTGGTGTATTCCTTTGAGACCTGTCTTAATTTAACTTATATCGGTGCCTCAGCAGATGTGTGTGTGCGTGTGTGTGTGTTTGGTTGTCATGCCAGATGTGTTGGGCACCTGTAGTGAGCTGTCAACGCCGAAGAGACAACCCAGTGGCAAGCAGGACAGTAGAGCTTGTCTGGGCAGACACAGATGCGCAGGGTCACACAGGGAGGCTATTGTGCAGATACCATTTCTGAACAGGCGCACACACAAATAGTCTCACACAATTGCGCACACACACACACACACAGACACACACACCTGGGATAGGAGGCAGCAGCAAAACGCCTCTGTGTTGAACTGAACCAGAGAGCCAGCTGCTGTCTCGTTGTCACTGGGATCCACCAGTATACCAGGCTACACTGGTTGAAAGGCTACAGAGGTCAGTCAAATTATGACGAACTGATGGGCCAGCTCATGTGATCCCACATCAGATTCTGAAAATGAGTGGATTGGCCTGTCATTGTTAATGAAGTTAGATAATAGCCATGTCCTTACTCATAAAGTCAAGTTGTGATGTTTCCACCCTGAACTGTTTGGTTCAATGAGAGGTGATGTCAAGGTGTCAAATAGTAAAAAATAGTTTAAAAAAACAACTTTTTATTAGCATCAGTATTGAGACGTTAAATGCACATAATTATTTTGGCATGCAGTTGGATGAGAATGTGTTCTGCACACCTGCAAAACAATGACATTTTTATGTCATACGATACAGCTTCCCCACTTCATCTTAAGCTTTCTCTCAGAAAGTAGGTTTGCAAATTACTAAATTGTTTTCCCATTTATGCAACATAGCAACAACATACCTTGTTGCTGTCTGAATTACATTCAGTGTTGCGCTAAAGTCTTTGTGCACAAAGGTTGACATCAAAGACCAGACAATGTATTAATTTGTGATTTAATTAATAAATACCAGATTACAAAACTGAAAAAACTTATTAAATGCATTTTCAGTTTTGCTACTTTCCACATATGTTAAAATGGACAATTCCCTTCTTATGGTTAATAAAAAGTGTGGTCAGCATATATTTTCCTGCAAATCAAATTTGCTGCTACAAGTTAGTTTAGCAGAAATTGTAGTTGTGGCCACACGGACACCCTGATGTTAAAAGAAAGAAATCTGTCCATGTTTATCCTTTTAACATTTTTCAGGAAAGTCCCACACTTTGAGATTATTTGTGGTGGTTGAGAGCTGCTGATTTTATTAGAAGGGGTTTTAGTTTCTAAAAAAATCCATGTCTTGTCAGATTTATCCACTAAAAAGATCCTCTGTGTTTAGTAGACAAACTAATATGTAAACCATATTTACTGTATAACTAATTCAAACTAAATTATGAAACATGAATGAAACCTGCTGTTTCAAGGAAAACCGTGAAGCAAATTCTCAGAATCTCATTCGGGGTGACACGTGACTGATCAACTGTAAGGGTGTTTATTAACAGCCAGGTTATGCAGCCTCAGTATGAATTTGAGATGTTTCCAGCAACTACAATGCTACAGATAAGGAGCCATTTGTCCCATTTCCAAAATCTTAACTTGGAATAATGAAATTACATCTATATTTTATTTTTACAACAAAAGAAGCTAAACATGAAATATAATTAATAAAAAAATCTGCAGAAATATGTAGTTGAGGTTAATGTGCAATGGAAGAGAGGATCAGAGATCAGATAAAGTTATAATTTAATGCAAAACTTTTGAAACAATTGAGGGTGGATGATAACAACATTCTTCCAGAGCTCAATGCCCGGTTTAAAAATGCAGATGTCAGATAGCCCCCATCTATCCCCTCCTCTCCTCCACTCTTGATCTCGCCTCTTTGATTTATTCATTTTCTATGTTGGCAAGCCAGACAGGACAATGGTGTCTTTCATAACTGAAGCTGTGTTCCCACTACCAGCACCCTGCAGTACCCCAGAGTCCCTTATCCACCAGGCCATTCTGATATGACCTGGTCACTGAGGGCTGGCTCTACATGGGAAGCAAATATAGGAATGAAAATCAAATACATTTAGATTGTATTATATACAATTAACAGTTTATATATAGGTTTGCTACATATATTTTAGTAAGGCGATGTCAGAAATATATCAAAAACTTATTTTGTTTTGTAAGTTGGAAGTATGGGTCTATTTCAGCACAGGTTGAATGTTAGACGTGTCCAGTGTCATATAAACAAAAGCCATAACATGCAAAATCATGTTTTCTGTTAAAGAAGATTAAAAAATGACATTTTCAGATTCTAAAAGCACAATCACTTAAACAGCACAATCACTTCAGTGTTTCCTGTAAGTTTCAGTTCGCATTAGATGAAGCAATCATGTGGGAAGAAAATATGGAATGAGAAAAGAGGGACGAGAGCTGGAGGGAATGAAGGAGGACAGAGGAGTGCAGGCAAATAAGGAGAGGGGTGGGCAGGGGTCATGTTGCCTCCCCCTATACTTGCTCTCTGAGGTGCAGGGAGGCTGACTGCATAGTCAAGGCTCCTGCTTAGAAAGACTGCCTTTCTTTTCTCCAGGCCCTCGCTAATGCAATTGAGCGAAATTAGTATAATTATGCTCCATATTGCAGATTGAGGAGGCAATGTGGCCCATGGGATGAGGATGGGGAGGGCAAGCTAGTGTGGGTATTTGCTGACGTGAACAACTAATTCATCAGCTTCTTTTGCCATTTATCAGAGTACATTCTTGCATTTATGACATTACAGCTAATCAAATAAAGGAATCGTGGAATGCTGCATCTTTCTCAAAATGTGATTCTGCTAATGTGAAAATGACTCCTCCTCCCTCTGGCCTCCGTGAATCTTGAACCACGTTCCAGATCTTTTGCCCACTCTGTCACATTGGACGGAAGAATTTCCCAATTAAGCCAACTTAGTCATCTTTGCCCACGCCACCATTCCCCAGCATCAGGTCACTTCTCAGGCCATTGTCCTCCATTCAAAAACAGCTGCACGAATGCTGGAACACGTCTGAGCGCATTGCAGAGGACAACTCCTTGAGATGAGTCTGCTATGAGACAGATGTCCCACATTTTGGTACATTCATGCATACAATAAAACTCTTAAATACCAATAATACTCAACATGTCAATAACCGGTTTCTGTACTTTACGTTGGCTCTAGACTTCTGAGAGAAGGCACAGGAGGAGTTCTTCCAAGTCAAAACCAGAAGTATGCTTTTGTTACCAGAGATAGCCCGAACATGGTTTCAGGGCACAGATCCACCATTGTGTATCTGTGACAGTAATTGAAGAGTGCTGTACCCAGGGGTCAAAATGAGGTACAGCACAAGGAAGAAACAGTAAAGCTCAAAGAAATCTACTTAATTATTACAGATATATAAATGAACTGGAGTATAACGACATCCAGATGAATAAAAGGAAGTGATGAGGTTGCAGCACGTGTAACAATGTGACCTTGAAACACACTTAAGGAAGACCTCCTCTTCCTTGGACCATCCGTCCGGAGCCCACCCTGCAGAGATGGATGGAGCAGTAGGGGGTGGAAGAACACCATTTGATCCCTGGTCCAGAGAGCACCGGGCCTACACATCATCTATATCCTGTTTGGGGAACGCAGCCTTTTGAAACCCATCTGCTCATAGCTCCCAATGGCATCATCAAAGTCATGTATGAGACAAGAGAATGCAACAAGATAAATCCGGACACCAGCGACTGCCTTTTTAAGATCAGAGATTCAGCATTTGCAATTAACATCCTTAAGAAAAAAAGTTTTTTGAAAGAGGATGAAAAGATGCATTTTACATAAAATGTCTGCCCCAACGAGGAAAATAAATAAATGAGGGGAAATTCTCAGCAGCCACAGAACTGTGGTGTCCACCCACTCAGATGTCGACTGATCATATATTCAAGATTTACTTTGGGGAGTTAACAGGTCAAAAACCAGATGATGCTTGGTTTTAGTCCATCATTACATTACATCACGTGTGTTGCATGTATGTGACAACTCACACACGAAAACACACACACACACACACACACACACACACACACAAAGAGAGAAGAAGAAGAAGGGCAGCAGTAAACCTGTTAACACTGTTAACAGGCTTGAACAAGTGGTATTAAAGTCGGAAAATAATTAAATTCGGAAAAGCAAGATAAAAGGCCTGTGAGAAAAATAACCAGCAAATCTGATTATGACCAGAAAACAACTTCTATTGAATCTGAAAGACCCAAGAAACAAGAAACACACACAATGTGCTACTATTTATAGGAAATACTAAAACTCCCAAGGCATTCTGACAAAAATATTAAATTATAACCTAATTTCCTTTCCAACTTTTTTCCCACAGTAAAATTAACAAGTAAGATGCTAATTAATAGGAATCTTCACATGAGATACACAGTTTATAGATATGATCCAGTGTGGTGCAGTTATACCTCATCATTCATGGAAAACTGAAACAGTATCAGTGAGAAATTTGAGATTCATTATCTTTATGGTACAAAAATATCTTGTTTCATAATCATAAAAATCAAACATACAGAATCATACATGTGTCACACGAGAGGAGAATAATGTGGCATACAATACCAGTAAGTGTGTATTAAACTACAATTTAAATGTATTATTAAATTACATTAATAAATAATAATTACGACCAAAAAATAGTTTCTAAATATTTTAACTGCCTCACTGTGAAAAAAATCCATGACGGGAGATTTACACTGGAGATTTGTGGCTGGGCAGTGTAATAAAAAAGTTTTGTGACCAAAAAGGAAAAAAAAGAAGATTGTCAAGGTTGTCGAGACGCATAATGTGAGCCGTTAATCAGTCACTGAGTGGAGGGAGGCGACTCCCTCAGGAAGCAATTAGCTGTGTTGGACCAGTTGCTAATAAAACACTTGGGTTACAAGCTACCCGCAGCCCAGTCAGGCCTGGGGACCCACGGTACTCTATGTGTATGGGCAAACATGTGTGTGTGTGTGTTGAGGCCTAACAGGTAGAATGAGAAAGCTACAGTAGCAGCAACTGGTACAGCAGCACTGTTTGTCAGCTCTGGATGCCATTAGAGTAATCCTGAGTAATACTTGTAGACTTGAAAGATGGATATATAAAGTTTGTCAAAAAAGTCTCAAATCACTTCCCCAATCTACTTATAGCAGAAATAGCCATAAATAGTTATTGACCAAAATACTGCTGATTACATCTTCTCTCTTTACACCTTAAATGCTAATCAAGTTTCCTTCCAAATCTTGCACTGAACTGTGAACTAAGTGACCAAAAAAATTGCACAAGGCAGCCCAAATGGCTCTTTTAATGCTGGGGGTCGCCAACTCCTGGTGTATGCTGAAGATCTATGTGCCCCAAAGGAACAGAAAATACGTCACACGACCGCTCAGCCGCTGTAAATGAGTGAGAAAGCATGAAAACCTTAACATGGCGTCTACCTAAACAAGAGCTGTGAAACAAGACAGAGTGACATTCTAAGATCATTTGGACTAAAAGTAGTAGAATAGAGTAGTGGAAGGCAAAAACCATGTTCCCATGCTGGGAAGCCGCTGTCCTCAGTAGAGTCCAGAATAAATCAGCCAGCAGCCACTAAGAGGATCCCAAAAACCACCTCTTGAAACGTGGTGAGCACAGCGTTAGATTAGGTTTCAGTTTAGCATCCAGGCCCTACCAAAGACCTAAAACTAGACACAACAAAGGCTGCCTGTTTAGGAAACAAAGCCCAAGAACTGCCACTTCAAACTCTTCCCCGGGGGGAGAGACACAGTGTGAAGGGATAGAAAGAGAGAGGAGAAAGACAAAAGAGAGAGAAGGAGGACAAGGATTTAAGTGGAAGCATATTGACAAGCTGTGGACATCAGGCACATCTCTGCATGTTTAATGCTTAGGAAGCAGCTTCCAATGTTTAGGAAGGATCTCCTGAAATCACCAGTTAGTCTCTGAACATTTAGGAATCCAAAACTCCACTTGATGGCTTTTTGTGAGGATTAGTCTCCACAAAAGCTTCAAGGTTTTGTGGAGAGTGTTAACTTGTGAGATTCACAAACAAAAGCCCATTTGGCTGGCACAACATATACAACAGTGGTGGTTGGTGGTTTTCAGACGCACTTTGCTTCTACGTCAGGAGATCAAGTCCTTCAGCCCCATGAAAATACCCTTTCCTCATGTCCACGCAACACAGAATGTGATGCAGTCGTTTGTCTTAGACAAAAAATCTAATGTGTAGATTGTCCATTTACATGTTTCATGTTTTCCTATCATCATTTAATTTCATGTGATTCCCATCTTCTTCTTCTTCATGTGAGACATGTGGGGCCGCCACTGACCCAGCCGTATACATAAGTTAACACCACAACTGAATGATTCAACATTCATGGTGTCAAATCAAAATATATGTCAGTATTAGATGAGATGCCTTGAGCCCAACATTAATCCTTTTACCAGGTCCAAGTTCTGAAGGCTGTATACTTCAGGAACAAAGACGAAGCTCTGTACTTTACCTTTGACAGTAATCGCTCTCTGATTGTGTCATGGGGAATTAATTTTTTTACTGATGGCCTAGTGCTTTCTATATCATTAATAGAAAATTGGCTTCTTAGTTGGCCTTCCTTAGATCTCTGGTTTGTCGCACAGCAAATTAAACTGCTTTGGCAGTGATCATTCTAGAGGACATTAACGATATGGAAGCATGGAAGCATTAGTGCAATTAATATGAGAGGTTGAATTTGAAGAATGTCATGGCGGTCAAATGAAATGATTACTGACACACAAAGACATTTGGAAGTGCCAGACAAATGCGATTAGTTGCACAAGACACATGCAAACACGAAGGGAGTTTACGGAATCAAATCTGAGCCAGGCTGGCCAAACTTAATGTAATTAACAATTAAACAATTAATTAACTGAAACGAAGCAGCGATCAGAAGGATAGAGCAAAGCTCAGGTAGACTTCAGACATCCACACGCAACGCTAATTGAAAACTTTCCTTTGACTTGGCAGATGGAGCAGGAAACGTGCTAATATTAAACTGCAGACAAATCTTAGGTTTACGTTCAGCTGTTTCGACTGCACCACTGCCGCCCATATTAAATTATTATCTGTTTCCAGAGATATGTAAACACAACTAACTGTAAGACGCTGCTCGATAAGAGGAGGCGGATTGTGCATCTTGGAGCTGTGGTGTGAAGTCATTTGTTGTAGAAAAGAGTGCTCGGTTTATATCTTTTATTGCACATGAAAATTGAGGCGTGTCTGCGGGCCAGATTTTCACACGCTGTGTGGTCCTGCCTCGAGAGGTAAATAGAGAAGAACAACCTCACCCTTCGTCAACAGAACCAGAGAGTGTATTCTTTAGAAACTCGGCGGAGTGCTGATTTGCTTTTCCCAGCGAATGACTCAACGTAGAGGAAATGAGTAAGGGAGACCAGTGAAATAGACTCTATCACACCTGAGGGAGCCAATGACAGGCCAGATACTCCCAGGAAGGTGTAGCCTACTGGACAGATGAGTCAGCAAATACCAGCAAGGATGCAATCACACGTTCAACGATTTAACAAGTGAAAAGGCTCTGGTGTAAGAAGATGAGAGGGGTCTAGGAGAAAGGGGAAGACCCAAGGACCAGGGAAAACCGAGGGAGCAGTGGAGGAATGATCTCAGGAACTATTCTCTCAATCCACGTCCTCCTTTCTTAAAACAATTTAGGTCAGGCGTGTCCCCCCCTCATGTCCTCCCGGCCCGAGGATCTCCCCAGCACACATGTTCCCTCTGCAGCCAGCTTACAGCGATTAGCCAGGCCTTCCTCTCTGACAGGTGCACCGTCACGCTCTCGCAGATACAGGACACACTTGGTGCATCCTTCCGCCAAGTTTGTCTCTCTAGGAAGACAAACAGCCAGGCAATAATTCAGACAAGTTAATAGGTTGGTGGTTAATCAAGCTCAGCTAGTGTTGTAGTTGGAAGAATAACTAGGAAATAACAGATGTTACTAGATACTACTAGTTCTTTTCAGATGATGCTTTTGTATATTAGTATTAATATGAAACCCCAATACATCTTCCACAATTTATAGTCTTTGGGTTCACCACAGCCAGCGGCTTTTCCTCACACACGGCCTATAAAAATGACCAACTTGAAAGTTAAAACATTCAAATAAAACAGATATTAGACAGACCACATAATGTTTCTCAAGTTCTGCGAAAACTGAAGAGCTTGCTGCTTCGAGTTTTTCTTCCATTTAAACGTCCTGTAATTACACTCAGTCTCAGGGAATCAGCTTTGGTTTTTACAGTTGTAAGCACTTAAGGAAAATAATGTTCTTGGCACCTGAATTCCACTGTGGCACATGCTCTGCTTCCCAGGTCCACACCAGTCTGATCGAAAAAACACAAGCAGCTGGTCCGTCGCCGCTTCAGCGTATGGTGGGCAACACAATGCAGAAAATGCAGAGAAGCCATAAGAATCATTAAAAAAAGGAAAAAAAAAAATCCAGACATGCCGTCTGTCTGCTTTTCTATTCGCAATCTAGATGTACAGTATAGTGTGTCGCTGCTTCTTGATGACGTGGGTGTAAAATAGGATTTCTGTGGCTTAGTAATGAAAGTGTGGAAAAACAATAACAGTGAGTGTAACCAGAGGGGATGATTCTGGCGAATGTCACATGAAGATGTGGAACCGAGTATTCCTCCACATCTCAGCAGTAATGACTTCATGAACTTCTTTACTAATAAAATCATAAATATCA
>JAUMTR010000026.1:11266109-11330086 GCA_032270685.1 Microctenopoma stevenorrisi | reverse complement strand
GCAATGTAAAGTGCCCTGAAATGACTTTCGTTGTGATTTGGCGCTATACAAATAAAGATGAATTGAATTGAATTGAAGACCAAAAGAGAGAGTAAAACATAAAGTGGAGTCCGAATGAAATGCGATGTTAGCCGGAAAACATTGCTGACAAACTGACATGATCCTGGATCAGCTGGGTATGCCGAAGGCATGTTGAGCTTGTGTTGGCAACATTTTAATAATCTCAAACCTTCTCTGTGGCAGAGTCCCACAGACAGACATTATGGGGACAAAATCGACAGTGGGTATTGAAGAGTTGAAAGCTGTTGATTGAGATCAACTCAGAAAAGCAGCAGAGTTTGGCAGCATTTTACAGCAGAACCACATCAGTAGTTAAAAGGAAATTTATGATGTGGCGAAACAGGAGGATTTGTATCATGATGTGCAGCTGACAATTGTTCAACAACTGCATGAAGCTATCATATCAGTATGGATCAAACTTTTCAGAAGAACGGTTCAAGCACCGTGTTGAATCTAAGCCACAAAGAATTAAAGCTAAAAGCAAAAAGGATTCTAACTCAGCACTGGCAGTAACACATGAGTGTATGTAGACCATGCTTAAAAGACTAAGGACAGGAAATACTTCAGCTGCTCACAACTTCAATAAACATTTAATAGTGTCCAGGTTCAAGCTATATATATATATATATATATAAAACGCAAAATCATGAGTGCTGCCTCAGTTGAAACTTTACTGTAGATGCAAATTTTCACTTTTGCATCTTATTTTGCATTCAAAACTTCCCAGTTTGCTGTGACAGCTGGGGAATGTGCTGTATGTGTATGGTGAGGTAAGTTTGAAAAGAAAGAGTGGCAGCTTTGAATAACCAAATGAGTTCAGTTCAGCTCTCTGCATATTTCATACGACCCAGACATTTTTCAATGCAAAGTGGCCCGCTTGGAGCGATGCGTATCACTACACATGTTACTGACGCTGGTGAAAAATAGGGAAATTAATGGTGCAGATATGACAGTTAGGTGGGACGGGCATAAATGATTTACTTCCCTGTTCTGCTAAAGTTCAGTTTGGCTGTTTGCATGTTTTATCCCTCACATGATACTTTAGTGTCATGTGAGGGGTTAGTTCATTTTTTGTCTTAAATATAAATATAAGAATATAAAGTTTGTACCAAATTTGCACAGGCACATATACGCAAAATAACATTCTATCTTGTTTGTGCTGGTGTTTAAACACAGAATCCTGGAGGACCTCTCCCGGCTCCTAACCCCAAACCCCCAGCTGTGTCCCAGGGAGGTGAAACCCAAACCAGAGTGCAGAGAGCTCTCTCAACTCCTCAACCTCTCAACACATCCTCAGCACTACCCTTTGAAAATAAACCACGCCGGCAAGCCCCTGTCTAAAACTCTCGCCTCATGTGTGAGCACACATGCCCCACACTCCGCTGGGAGCTCTTTGGAGACTTCCCCGCCGCCGTTCCAGGAAGCAGATGTGCGAATGGCGGCAATCAAGCATGACGCTTCACTAGGCAATATGTAGACTATTACTCTCACAGGGAAGATATGGAATAAGGGTGAGAGGTGGTGCATCTTCAGAGTTGACCAGAGTTGGTTAATATGACACAGGGCCATCAAAAGCTTCCGAGCCGCGCCATATAAACAACATATGGCTTCATTTTGTTAAATTTAAGGAACGCCGGTTGTACACAGATGGCAGGGTTTAGACAAATTTAACATGACAAATGAACTGATGTAAATGAATGTAAATCACAGTGATGGGAGAGTAATTGGCCACAAGAAAAAAGGAAAAAACCACTCAAACAATAACTTCCACACTCCCACGAGTGAGCACGGAGTCGATGAAATATTTAGTGATTTGATATAGACCAGTGACACGTTCTTGCAGCTTCCCACACTCTAAAACATGTGGAGAGATAGAACTCCAGATGGCTGGAGGTCTTCATTTTCAGAAATCCAACTTCTAATCATAAGCTCTCGCACTTCTACACAAACTGTAAGCCAAGCAAGTGAGGAATCCAGAATGTGTTGTTTCTGCTATCAGATGAGCAAAGGGTGACAGATAAGAAAATGAAGAATAACCTGCATGAGAAATGGGAGCTGTGCTTTTTCATTCTGGTACAAGAAGCAGAGAGTCTGTCTGAGAGTAAACTGCAAGGTGTGAGCGACGGTGCCGCGACGGAGGTGATATCATGTCACTGAACTGAGTGTTTCTGCACGAATGGTAGAAAAGTACTGACCCATAAAAAGAGCTGAAGTTATTCCGAAATAGTAGAAAACATGACAAATTGAAGATACTGGTGGCATACTGGCCGTGGAAATAATTTTGAAACACAAGGCATGAGCAACAGAGACAAGACAGCAAAGAAACTGGAAGCTTTTAGACAGAAAAAAAAATGCTAATGGAGCTATGACAAATGTACATTCCCAGTAAAAACCCTGCTGCTTTTTGCTCGTGGAAACAAAGTGAATGTCAGTGATCATACTGATTGTTGGTCGCTCGCTCGCAAAACTCTTAACAAGTGTTAGGGATGTCTGCAAGTAGCAATCTCAGGGCAGGAATACTAAGTGTGTTGGACAGTGGTCTCTTTCAGGGTACAGCCCTGTGGCGCACACTGTGTGTATGAAATGACATTCAAGCATTTTCAGCGAGGAACAGAAGGACTGATTATCGCTGTGACTGACTTATTGCTCTCATGAAGAGTAACGTGTATGCTACGGCGTGGGGGAGGGAGCGATGTGCGTCTAAACTCTTATTAAGGATACAGAGAGACTTCAGTAAGAGACACATGTTCTATAAAGCCGAGGAACAGTTCACAAAGCCCACAACTTTCCTTACTTCCCGACTCCTTCGCATCCCATTAGCATACTGCTTTTATGATCATCAAAAAGCTTGTTTATAGAACATGACGGCAGAGAGAAAACATATGCAAAATTAATGCTAAAATTCATCCATATTTTGGTTGGCGTTTCCATAGAGAATGCACATATGAAACAAAGCAGCTTGTGTGGAGCCAGACATGATTAGGAGCAAAGATGGAGACGATAAAGAAAAGTGGGAACATCGTTTTTAATATTTCAGCTTAAATGCTACTTCAGGGTTTTGGTGGATTCCTTTCTCCTATGAATAAATAAATAAATAAATTCAATACTAATACTACTACTAATAATAATCTGTACATGTGCGTTTTATGTCACCTTTGTCCAGCATTATGGTCACCGCTGTAAAAGATGGTGTGTCATCTGATCCACCTCAGCAAGAACAAGAACAGTCTCTTGCATGACTTCCTCTCTCTTCTCTTTCATTCCTTTCCCCTCTTCATCTCCTACCACCTCTTTTTGAGCTGCACAAAGCCGGATGAGAGTCATCTTACCAATGTCCCTACTGCAATGCAGAAACCCAACATCCATTTTGGCAGAAAACGGACCTGTTAACATCTAAACTTCACAAAGCGGACAGGATCTTCCTCTGCTTTCTGCCCCTGTTATTACTACTGTCAATGAAATATTTAAATAAGACTAGAAAGTCAGTCACTTAGTTTTGGCACGTGACCCTAGCGAAGCAGTACTTGGGACTATGTTTTTGAGTTGTTGTAATTATTTGTGTTGTTTTTTTCTAACTTTCTGCTAATACTCTCCCATTGTATGAATGATTCCAGTGATGCACACTTGTTTGAGTGGGCAGTATTTCCACTGAGGCAGTCCTTTGACATGTTCGTATCGCTGTATTGCTGTTTTGTGGGTGTTACTGTGTTTGTATTTTGACATGGTATAATGTTTGTTTGTGTGTGTGCTGGGGTGGGGTAGGGGTGCTCTGAGGATGTGTGTGCATGTGTGTGTGGGGGAGGGAGGCACAGCTCTGCAGCCTGATATTCTGGGAACGGTAGGGTGGCGTTGTTGACCCACCTGCTCCCTTCTCTCTTCAGCTGGATCTAGTCGGATTTCAGCAGCTGCATCCCCTCACAAAGCGCTTCTTTGTAATCTTCCCAAGGCGCACAAATACAACTGCAACCAGGAGAGGAGAGAGGAAGGAGGAGGGAAGATGGACAGTGAAGACAGAAATAGGAAAAGGACAGTAACTGTTCTGCTTAGTGTGCACTAGTTTTACTGGGAGATCACACTTTATCGCAGTAAAGGTATGTACTGCAGCAGGCGCTTTTGGAGTCATGCATTGGTGGCATAAAAAATCCCCAACACACACCAATTGACTTCACCATTTGGTGACTGAATGTAATTTAAATAAACAATTTAAAAAGGTGCATGCAAAGCATTTTTGCAAATCAATGCACTGAAAAAAGAAAAAGAGAAAGCAACAAGCTGCCTGACTCATATTAAGTGACAAGAGATTAGGTGTGTGTCCATTTGTTTTTAATTAACAAACTTCCCCTTAGAATTTTTTACTTTCAGGGAATTATTTTTTACTTTAATATGCACCAAAAAAACAATGTCATGCATTTCACTGCATATTGTACTGTGTATGATTGTGCACGTGACAAATAAAATCTGAATCTTAAAATCTGAATCTGAATCTAATACCAGTCTTTTGACCACAAAACCAGGTCTGAAGAATTTACATCTCAAAAAGTCCCTGTTCCTCAAAGCTGTTGTCAGCCATTGGACCTTGTGGCCTGATTGCAGACTCACTGACATGGACATGTAATTAGGAGGCTGAAAATGTGTGTATATATAGTTTATTTAAATGTATATATCCACTCACACACATATTTTATTTCTTAAAACCTGTATATATATATATATATTTGTATAGAGGCCATAAATGCACCCATGAAGACTAACTTAAGCTATTGCATAGGGGGGCAAGTTCATTGTTCCTTTAAATAGATAAATTAATTCAGAATCATTTTACCTAAAAGCATGTGAAGTCATATGTTGACAACTTATGAGCTACTAAAATGGTCTATGTTGCACAAATACTAACACAATGACCCTAAAAGACATGCACATAAGTTTCTTTGCACAGAGGATTCTAGGACATTAGGTTCAGAGGAAAAGTGAGCATTTGTAAATTGTATCTTAATTAGTTTCTGATGTAACATGGCTTATTTCTTACGAATCAAACATTTGATGATACAACATCAAATGGTTTCTCTCTTACTATGATTTGTTGCTTTGCTTTGTATGTCACTTGTTAGTTGCTTTGGATACAAGGGTCTGCACAATGACGTATGACATATTCATCATTTAATTTACTGATTTTTCAGAATACCATAAAGCACCATTTTGTTAGATGATGTATTATAGGTCTCAGTGTTAACTTTAGCCGAAGCTGTGAAAAGACCGGTGTTGCTAACATTTCCTTAATTTAGCTAAAATAAGCTGAGCTGAAAAGTGCTTGTTAAAACGAAAACTTTAAAGAAATATCAATCGAGTGAAGTGCGTGAACTAAAGCAAAGAGGACAGAAAGTACAGAGACAGAGAAATTGAATCCGAGTGTGTGTGTGTGTGTGTGTGTGTGTGTGTGGTGGGTGGAATCTAACGTTGTTGATTTGACCATCATCAACACATATGTAATTTCATCTTCCCACTGATAGTCCTCAGGGCTGAACAGAGTCACCAGTCAGTAGAGGTTAAACTTTTTGATTCTATCAAATAACTCATCTGTCGCTTCTTATACAACACTGGATTTTCTGCTGAGCGATATACAACTGGTCACAATTAGAATGAATACAGTACAGAAGGTGGAAGAGAGCACTGCATTTCCAAAGCTAGCAACTTCTAGGGAAAGTGAAATTCCATGGTGACTGAAAAGGTTAGACTTTGGGGGCCATTGAAAAGACTCTTTATATGCTTCGTACTACACAAGTGTATCCATGTACTCTTTTGTTCACAGCTAGAGCTTTGCACCTCTTTAAACGGAACAGGAAGTGACCCTGGTGACCTTGACTCCCACGCCATGTGACCTGTAGCAGCGCAGCACCAAAAAGTCATAGCCAAAACTCCCCCAAACAAGCTAATAAGCTCAGTGCAATTGACTTGTTTTAGTTATATGTAAATCCATGTGTGCTGTGTGCTGCCCGCACAACACCTGAAAGATACAATGTGCGATCTTTTCTCTCATTTTGTTGCTTTGCATGTCTGCAACAGTCAGGAAAACAGTTTGAAATAGTGAAGTTGTTATTAGGAAATACCCTGTACCTGCAGCAAATGGTAACGGTTAGAAAGCGCTTCCTTTTTTTTCCTGCCTAAGGCAAGTTATGTATGTGTCATCGTTTGTGGAGAAACCCTACAGCATGTTTTGCGTTATGGATGTCATGAAATATCAAGTCACGTCACACTAATGAGGGAGATAACCTTAATGGCTATTTTTTCAACATGTTGGGCAAGTTACTTCACAAATGTAATCATGAGTTCACATTTACATTGCTCCCATTAAGTATTACTGTCAAGAATAGCATTACAATAATAGAAAGTATTTACTGAATTCCTGGCACAACTTGCTAAAAAAGGAATCACGTTACTGCGAAGCGTGTAATGTGCATTCTGACAAAATGGCAACAAAATGCAGATTTGACCAAATTAGCACAGGACTAACACGTGCTACTCTGGTAGGTTGTGCAGTCCAAAGTTACAATCACATTTTGATGCAGCTGAGCCTTATTGGGAGCAGATCTAAGGCTTTTTACTGTAGCTGATCATGTCTGTGCATGGTGCTAATCTCTGGATAATGCTGCTTTTTCTGGTCAGTAATTCGGACCCATCGGGTATTTATAGGGGTACAATGATCTGTTTTGACTACTGAAAGCAAGAATGAAAGGACATGCAGTACATTTCTGCAGTCTTCATAAAGTACCATACTGTGTTAACAGATAATTAATAGGTAATATTATAATAGGTAATGGGTAGTATAATTGATCAAATGATGACGCACTAAGCAGTTTTCACTAATGCACTACATTAACACACACCAACCCAGGGGAACTAATTTCAGAGCTGTAACATAATTTAAAACATTGCGACATGCATTCAGACTATCATAGCACTCTCATTCTCTTCATGCGGCTAGCAGCAGGTGTGCTAATGTGTTTTTCAGCGTAGCGTTTCTGTTCGAGGTTACAGACAGGCTGGAGACAGACAGACTAACTGCTGCTCATAAACATTGAAAGTCTTGGCTGGTACCGAGGAAGCTTAATTGGAGAATTTGATCCACTTCATCAAAAATCATTTTAATAGCTTTTACATTATCCTATGATATATGAATGGTGCGCATGAGATTGGGGTTTCTTACTGTGCTGTTGTATGTGCACATGCACTGCACACACAGTCTGCACTTTTGTATGTATATTAATGTGTATACACATATGTGTGTGCACACATTTGATCGTTCGCAAGAACAGTGCACTCATCAAAGGGACATTAAGATGAACGGTGCAAATTGTTTTTTGATTCTTGTTTTAATTATCTGTAAATAAAAACAATCCAACACAGTCGTCTTAGCACTGTGAGGCAAACTCCCCACAACCAGACTAGTGTTCTAAAATAGTGTTGCTTTTGTCGAGCCGCCTCCCATTTCCCGTAAAGTCAAGGGGTGGGCTCTCTGTTCTCTCGCCGCCTCTGAGCTCTGTCCTAAATGTCTACATGTCCTGCACCATCTAATTCACAGGCAAATTAGGGATATGATTTATGAGAATCAAGGATCAAAAAGTAGACAATGTGGAAGGCTGAGTGCACCACAAGTTTTATTCAGAACATGTGCTGTAAAGATGAGAGGGAAGAAAGACAGAAAGAGGGGGAGTAGATCATAAAAAAAAAGAACCCACATACACCCACGCTACTCATGGGACAACTCTAGGACAAGATACAGCATGGGAAGTGTCGTTCCTGCTGAATGTCTTGGCATTCATGGACAGCATGAATGTCAGGAGGAAAGAACCAGGAACAAACCATTCCCCTGCACATGGAAAATTAAATTCAAGTTTGTCAGTCTCTTCATCAACCAGGAGCTGCACATTAGAAAAGTCATTTTTATTATTAACCTTTAGGCAACATTCAAAGACACTTTATTTCATCACCCAAATAATTATGCAATACACACATCTCATGGGAGACATACAGCACCTACTGACAGTTGCCAGAGCAAAGATTTACAGACACGCCTGAAGGAAACTAGTGAATGACGAATTGACTTTACATAATCCTTCCCGACCTGCTACTACAACGGCTTCCAAGACTTCAGTCCTCGACTTCTAATTCAGAGGAGCATACAGAACTATCCCAAGCATAACGCTGTGTCTCAGAACCGTTATGTGTCAATGAGAAAGCACAGCTAATAATCTGGAAATACTTGAGCTCCTTTTATACTCCTGACATGATTTTGGCTGAAGGCCAAACACACCCTGAGATGTTTGGGACTAATTGTTTCCTTCAGTTTTAAGCGCTCCCCCTTCAATACATTCAAAACTCCCCTCCTTTCCTCCTCATCATGCAACCCTTTCCCTACGCCGCTCTGCGTCTGCTAATAGGTTTAAATAAAACCTGCAATTGGTCCAGTAAACCCCTCATTATGGTGTTTAATAGAATGAATTTAGGATAGTGTGGGGTCAGGGGTCAATAGGAGGTCCTAACACACAGCAGCTGTCATGTGGGTTGAACTGTGATTAGAACCAATGGAGCCAAACATCTCCGGGTCCTTGACCTCACTAAGTAGACAACCTGGAAAATACATTTGGCTGTAGACCAAAATGGAAAACATCCACCACTCCACCACGTTCCAGAGGGGGTGGGATGAGTAGCGATGCAACAGAGAGTAGGGCTAGATGCATTTATTACTGAGAGTTTGTATCAGTGCGTGTGAACCCGGCTGGAAAATTCTCTGAGGAGAAGATGTAATAATACCAGGTCCTACAGCTGGAAAATATGGTATATATTTTATGTTCAGTATCTGCAACCTGTATACTCTCTTTCCAGTTCCAACTGTAAATTTTGCACTAATTACCTTCTTTCTGAGCGTGTGAGACCAAAGACAGAAGTGGTCTAGTTGATGTGGTGCTGGGGTGAAATATGGCTTGTTAGCAGCCCAGGAGCTTGTTCCACATGTGGTTAGGCAGCGGTTGGGATCGTCTGGGTGAGAGGGAGGGCATGCCAGTCTCCACAGTTCACCAAGTTTACAAAGACTCAGTGTGCAATCAGTGAGATTATTTAACAGAATGAGGGCTAGCTGTTAGGGTTAGGGCTCTGTGGTGACGCTAGAGACATCGGTTTCTCCAGTTATTCCTCATGTGGAAAATCTCATATAAATCCTTACAGGGTTGTTGTTGTGCAGGATTTATACGTGAACAGTTTATATTTAAATATTTAATCTATGGTTAAATGAAATATGCTGGGAGCATAGCAGAAAACTATCCCATTTATGTTTTGGGATTTATTAATTGAATGACCTTTGGGAAGTCCTAATCGGATTCACATGATCCTAGCACATCTAAAACTGCTGTGGCAATTAATGTCAAGTTCACTGTTGAACATATCCCTTCAGAAAACTTGGCTGGAGTGAAGAAATGTGCCTAAGTGTATTAAAACACAGAAGCCTAGACCAAAGGGGGCAAGATTCCTGTGGGTGACTGTGTAATTTAATTTTGTATGCACATTAGAAGCCAGAGAGTATAATTTACATGTGAGGAAGAAGTGACTAGGGCCCAGGAGAAATGGGCTAACATGGTCTGCTAAGCCCACCCAAAAATCTGAAAAACGTTATCGAGTTCTTCCCTTCGAGATGAATCTCACAAAAATAGTCAAATGAAAACCTTCCTTCATTTTTTGGGACAGTTATGGTTCATGTGCGGTTAGCTCTCCTCTCTTGCTCCTTCCTTTTCTAATCAAGAGCCTAGAGCCCACAAACTCCAGCCAGAGTTTCTCCCCACAACACAGGGAGGCATGAAAGGGAAGGACTGGAGTCTGTTTAATCTGTCTCCTTCTCTCCATCTCTTTCTCTCCCATCCAGAAGGCAAGACAGTCGCAGCTTAGCAGGACCGGACAGCAGTCGTCACTCATGTTTGCCTTGATTCTATTTGTCTGAGTCAAACATGAGATCATTTCTCAGTAAACACTAACCAAATGAAGCACCTTTTGAACTCTTTGGTTTGATTTATAGTGAGCCATTTGTTTGTCTATCATCAGGATGACCCATCTCTGACAAAAGCTTTTCTATGAAATCTGGTGGGGAGACATAGTTTCTTCTGTTTCAAATATGACTGAGAACAGGGATTTCCAGCATTAAGTGTGACATAAACAAAAAGATTTAATTGCAAATCCAAAGGGAACATTAAAAGAATCAGGAAATTAATTCTATTTATGTGAAAGTAATTCCAGTTATGTCTTGTTTTCTAATTTATCATCAAAAATAACATTATGTCAGGACACACAACAGATGCATGTAGTTATCCCCCCTACAACCATATAGTATGTCTAATATCTCATTTCAAAAGTGTTTAGATTTGTCATGAATAAAATATAGTTTCACTCGCAGAAACGCTGATGAAAAGCTCTGAGTGTTACATGCCGACACATACACGCACATGCCGTGTGCGGAAGACAGCGAAGCCAGAGTAACTGATGTTTGACAACTTGCCACTGCCCTGTTTGTCTGTTCACACACATGCTCACAGGCATACACGCACACCCACCCACCCCTGAACACACATACTGAACTTGACCCGGCTAAGCATTTTCACAACAGCTGCTAGAAAGGAGGGATGACCAAGTGAGAGCTTTCATTTTATGCCCAAATCTTAACATCAGCACAGACAGACACAGTATGGTTTCATTCAAATTCAGTCCCTTTGTCTTCTTAAACCTGTTGCTAATCAGAGAAAAAACAATGGAAGCACCTTACCTTTCTGCGCAAACCATTCTAGACTCTATTGTGCAAGCCACTCCACACTACAAACTCTCTTCTTCCTTTAGCCGCCTGTATTGTGCAGCGAGCAAAGCGAACTGCCGTCCAGTGCAAACATACCTTGTCTTTTCATGGGGAGGCCAGTGATAAAAATCATCCCACAACACATGAACACAAAGACACCATTAACAAAGGCAGTGATTCAATCTACGCTCTTATCTACCCTGCTCTTATATTTTCAGAGTCATAAAAAGCCTGCTTCACAGGCCAGTGACTTATGGTTCATCAACAGGCTAAAACATGATTCAGACTTCCTCTTCTAAATTTGGAACATTAATAACAGCAGTAGGGGCTTACAACAATGTGAGGTTGTAGGCTTTTGTCATCACAATAAAGCCCTTTTGTCAGACTCTCAGAACAAGGTGACCAGCTTAATGGAAACTAAAACAGAGGCAAAGGAGGACAAAAAACAAAACACCAAATCACAAACTATTCTGCATGACTACATAATGTTACGTAATGTTTAATACCAAAATAAAGAAAGAAATGTGTGACAACTGGTGATATATTAAATGATTCTGTCGCTGTGACAATAAGATGGGACAGACCTGCCATTAATTGTACATTTGGAATAATTTGCAGCAATTTATTTAGTTTGCTTTGACACTTTTATGTAAAGCTTGAAACATTTGCTTACATTTGTAATTTGGGAGAAATAAAACTGGAAACCTCATTTCTGTCAATTCCATCATGCCACAACACGAGTATAGTAAGTTTTTTAAAAAATAACTTCTATTTAAAAAAATCTAGTTTTGCTTTACTATAATGTGTCTTCGTTATTCTTTAACAATTAAATAGTATTAATATTATTATACCAGTATTATAATATCGGGTAAGCTTGTTTGTGCAACAATAATCACAACTGAAATGCCATTGATGAAGAATAACATATCCCACATGAAAACCTGAACCAATGAGGAGAAAGTGGTGATTTATTCCAGCCAATCCGAGGACGAAGGTGGAGTAACGATTTTAAAACTCCAACTCAAGTTGCTGTAACGTGTAGCTCCTCAGCTCACATTGTGGACCACAACTTTCACGACCGCACCTCCCACGACAGCCTAGGAAACAGGAGAAACGAAGACCAACAAACAGGGAAGGAGTGGGAAAACAACGGACTCGTACTGACTGTAATTACTCAAGGAATTAACCGTGGCGCACCGTGCGTAAAAAGCGCACTGGCCACTTTGTTGTCTCTTCCATTCAGTGGTAAAGCCAGTTCTTTTAAATTGAAGATTCTTGCTCGTTTTCGGATTTTCATCCCCACGGAGCTGAATAAATAATGTTGAAAATGACAGAGGAGCATGACAAGTGTGTTGGCGACCAGCCGTGCAGTCCATCGGGTACAAATAGCTCCATGTCCCAGGACGAGTCTGACTCCGATGCGCCGTCGTCACCGACAGGCTCCGACGGTCAGGGATCCCTGCTCGCAGGTGTGGGCAAGAAACTGGACGAGGATGACGACCGGTTTCCAGCTTGCATTCGGGACGCGGTCTCACAGGTCCTCAAGGGATACGACTGGTCCTTAGTGCCAATGCCCGTAAGAGGAAACGGATCCCTGAAGAATAAGCCCCACGTGAAGAGACCCATGAATGCGTTCATGGTTTGGGCGCAAGCGGCCCGCAGGAAGCTGGCGGATCAGTATCCACACCTGCACAATGCCGAACTGAGCAAGACCCTTGGAAAACTGTGGCGGTGAGCAAACATTTAATTTAATCATATAAGAAATGTAGCGGAATATGCCGTAAATTAACATTATTAAGAGATTAAAAACTACTACAGGAGAGGTGAGTGGCTGCAGGTTATGATGGAAATAATCATTATTTTATAAATTATTTTTATTCAGTAACTTCTATAGTTGGACAAAAACGTTGAAATTTACTAAATTAAAAATGTTCAAACTTTCTGAATGTAACTTATTTAGGGTATTGAAACTGATAAACTTTATTTTTTCTTTTTTATTCCACCAACCCGAATTAATGAAAAATGTCTTTTAGCCATCAAACAGTTTTCTACATTATACATTGAGATATTAAATATGTATTTTGCACCTCAGCTTGCTCTCAGAGAGTGAAAAGAGGCCATTTGTAGATGAAGCAGAGAGGCTTCGGGTTCAGCACAAGAAAGATCATCCAGACTACAAGTACCAGCCTCGGCGACGGAAGAATGTGAAGCCAGGCCAGAGCGACTCGGACTCGGGAGCAGAACTGGCACATCATATGTATAAAGCTGAACCAGGGATGGGAGGACTGTCAGGAATGACTGACGGACATCACCACCCTGAGCATACAGGTACGTTGTCATGTTACAGAAAAGTCGATGTGTTAAATGCAACTAGTAGCGTTTTGTTTTTCGGAATGAAATACTTTAAGCCTGGAAATGGTTGAAATCATTGTGTATTTCATGTGATTAACATGTTTTATTTATGATTTTGTTTTCTTTTTCAGGGCAACCCCACGGTCCTCCTACCCCACCCACTACTCCCAAAGCCGACTTGCACCACGGAGTGAAGCAGGATCTTAAGCACGAAAGCCGTCGTCTTGTTGACAGCAGCAGACAAAACATCGACTTCAGCAACGTAGACATCTCTGAGCTCAGCACTGATGTAATCAGCAACTTGGAGACCTTTGACGTGCATGAGTTTGACCAGTACCTCCCGCTCAACGGCCACGCCTCAGGCTCCTCCACCCTGCCTCCAGACCACAGCCACGGGCAGGCTCCAGCACCCGGCAGCTCCTACACTTCCTCATACAGCCACACAGGTGCCAACGGGCCAGCGTGGAGCCGCAAGAGCGCCATGTCCTCGGCCTCTCCCTCTGCCAGCGAGGTGGGCCAGCACCGGCTGCACATCAAAACAGAGCAACTGAGCCCCAGCCACTACAGCGAGCACTCCCATGGGTCACCCTCACATTCAGATTATGGCTCCTATAGCAGCCAGGCCTGTGTTACCTCGGCTGCTTCATCTGCCTCGGCCGCAGCCTCTTTCTCCAGCTCTCAGTGTGACTATACTGACCTCCAGAGCTCCAACTATTACAACCCTTACTCTGGCTACCCTTCCAGCCTCTACCAGTACCCTTATTTTCACTCATCCAGGCGGCCCTATGGAAGCCCGATCCTCAACAGTCTGTCGATGGCTCCTGCCCACAGCCCAACAGCCTCCAGCTGGGACCAGCCCGTCTACACCACATTGTCTCGACCTTAAGGGGACAAGATACAGTCCGTTGATACCAGAGACTCATTCAGATTGATGCACTACTAATGAAGGATGAAAGGAGCAGGTGGAGAAGTGTGTTTAGGGGGTAGTAGGCTCCCTGTGACCATTTGAACGTGAAACAAATAAAAGAAAAAGTGCCTGCTGATTTTATACAGTTATATCGTTACAAAGAAAACACACTTAAGACTTTTTACGCAAAGACAAATTGTGTTGTTGGTGAGCCAGACTCCTCTGTGAGGACACGTTGCATACACCTACATCCTGTACATCCCCCATCTTTCCAGTTTAAGATTGCACGTGAGATAAAGCAAAGGCCTGCCACTGAGTTTGAGATGAAGTAGACGGAGCAGCAGATATAAATGGGACCAGATATGTGAATTTGCAGTAAAATTTACATTATTGGCCAGAGCTGTATTACAGCACATTTGGTCATTTGCATCGGTGGATTTAACTAAATGGCTCATGAATCTTATAGCGTCATTTTGGCCTAAAAGTCTTATATGTATTTATGTTCATGCATTACTGTTTTTGTTGTTGTTTTAAGTAGATAAACACATGTAATGTGGGTGTGATTATTTACAGTACTGTCTGGCTTTTATTGAAAACAAGGTAAAGGAAAGGAAGGACGGTTCAGTGCATTTGATATCATTCCGTTGAAGACTGATTTCCAATAACATCTCCATTCCAAGTCGCAAGAAAAAAAAGAAAAGCAAAAAAAAAAAATGGTGCAGGACCAACAGACCCGCACAGGACAGAACAGGTGTCTGAAAGCTATGCTTGGCAAATTGCGATTAGTCATGATCTTGGGTTAAAGGAAATGGGGTAAAATAACACCACACGCTCTGATTGACACGTCAGCTGGACCTCCTGTACACATGGATGGACAACACATGGAAGTGTGTATGTACGTGCATCTCTGTGTGTGTGCGTGTCTGCGTGAGTGAGCCATTTCCTTTGACGCGAGATACACACTCCATGACATAATACACACCAATGATTTTTAAACAACTCCACTAAACAACTCTCCACTAAAATATTCTCTTACTCAAAGGAGAGCATCTCATCAAGTGCCAACTCACTGCTGTAGTCTTGTGCAAAAATGTTCTTGTGCCTTCTAATGCTTATTGTCAGTATTTCAATGTAGAATTGAATAATTAACAAACTTCAGGCAGCACACAATCAGTAATCCACAGCAGAAACTCCTACAGTTAACTTGCTCCTGATTCTATTCTTAATTTGATATAATTCCTTTAGCCTTGGTTTGTAATGTTCTGTGAGATGCTGTATGAGAAACGTCCACGAGTATCGCGCTCAAAGCTTTGTCCACAGAACTGTGTTTTGTATATTATCCTGGTGTAAAACTTTGCGAGAGGCTGTGAAAAAAAGGATTGTTCCATTAACTAGAGTTTCATTCACACATGCACAGCTAACCCAGTCACTGGCCATTTTTAAAAAAAATAAAAAAATACCTTTTCTTGATATTTGTCCTTGTCATTCTTATCCTCTTATAACTTCTCCAAACATAGATTTGTCAAATGATAATAAATGAAATTAAAATGTGCAGTATTTATGAGTTTGTTTGTATACTGTCCATCTCAGCCTTGTCAGCTACAGCTGTGAGGGTGACCAGCAATTCAATTGTATGCTGCTTAAGTCAGAGGCGTAAGTCTAGGAACAGATGTTAATGTGAATCTTTCTTTATCCTTTTGATGTAGACACACGCCTTTCTTCTAATGTATACAACAAAACTGCAAGCTGTTGTTGCAAAATCTAATCTCTCTCTCTCTCTCGAGAAATCTTTTGATTCAATTCCCAGAACTCAACAAGAAATTTTTTCAACATTTTACTTGGACTTGCAGTAATATGTATATATACATATATATATATATATATATAGAGAGAGAGAGATATATATAGAGAGATATATATATTTAAATGTATCCCTCACCAGGAAAGCCTTTCAAGCTATTTACAAAATAGTGCTTTTAACTTATGTCCTCTTCATAATTTCCAATAAATTGTCTGAATATAATCAAAATCGAACCAAAATCAATGTTATCTATAGATTTCTAGAACAGAGGAACAGCAATAAACTTGTAAGGATCTCTTATAATCCAAAAACAAATAAAAAGTGTATTTGAAAATGTTTTTTGCAGCAGGTTTGGATGATTAATTGGTCAAATCAAGTCAATTCAGTCATGTTAGCAACTACACTATTTTCAAATTTACAGAGAAAATCTATGCAAACTGAATTTAATTTATGTGTTAATCGTATTTCATTATTATTGCAAAATGTGAAAATAATTTTAAGAAATCTAGTCTCAAATAATAAACAATTCACAAGGAAATAAAAAGGTCCCCTCATCTTTCTCTTTCAGACATATCAAGTTATATCAGCTATAATTGAACCAGTGTACATGTAAGTACATGTTGTTCTTCCCTTGTTAAAAAATCTATGTTGACCAACAAAAACTGAAGGAGCGACATTAATCTCAAAACTATTCCGAACTGTCAGCTCCCAGCAAGATCTTAATGTTTTTGCATTTTGAGGTGCTAACGCTACTCACATGATGTCTTTTGTGGCAGAGCTCTTAGTTAAGCTTCAGTACAGGTGAAGCAGAACAGTATCTTCTTCAGAAACCTTTATGGAATCACTGTCATTGCTCTGAAAACAAGTAATAAATAATCTAATCAAACTCAAGATGCAAGATGTTGGAGTAAATAGCGTGTATCTGTTTTTGATGACACTCTAAGAAGCTTCAGATCTTACTGAGCCTTGATTTAAAAGTTCATGTGTGTCTCTGGACATAGCTAGCAAAATAGTAGAGTTGAGATTTTTTCGATAAACCACCAACAACAGAGGAACGAGGAGAGATCATATCTGCTCTCGTCCAGTGGATAAAATGCTTAAGTTGGCCTTGGCATGCATGCCAAGCAGACGTCCTTAACCAGCCCAGGGAGAAGCCAAGTGCCAGGGCCGCGCTGCTGAATTTTAATGATTCATTATGCTGTGGAGGGGCCCCATTGTGTCCTTTTATCCGGAGAGCTAGAAAGGAATTAATTGGACAGAAAATGGAAGGGCAAGGGGAACTGACAAGCCATTAAGAGGGTCCTGAATGGATTAGATGCACATGGGGGAGGATCCCCCCCCCCCACTCGCTGTCTCATATCACAGTGCTCCACAAACAAAAAATAACAAGAACAACAACCACAATGACCACCAGACCAAACTGCAGAAATCATATCAGCGCACATAATCTGTAGATAATAAAAGAAGATAATACCACAGCAGATGGGGTGTGGGTGGCTCAAGAACGACTTGTTGTTTTTCTTCCCTCAAAGTCTTTTTTTTTTCCACCAGTGTTTGCCAAATACTTTCAGGAGGAACTCTTGAGAAAGAACAGGAGTGAATAAAAGTGAGGCAAAAAGGCTCTTCAGGGTGCTTGGGTCCTGTTTCCCTGGAACTTGTCCACAGTTTCTGATTGGGCCTCTTGAAAGCCCTACTGTAAATAGCTCAAAAAAATGAACTAGAATGGGGGAATCGGGTAGGGTGGGGTGTGCGGGGGGGGGGGGGGCTGCTCACTGTGAGTTACATCAGCACATTATGATGAAAGAGGGAAGAAAATAATTAATAAATAAACATTTTCAAACTGCAACTGCAACTTTGTCTGAGAAAAACAGTTCATATATGAGCTGATACTGATACTCACAGCATATGGCTTCAAAAAACCAAGCCAATAGATGCTAACATCCAGAAACTGGAACAAAAATGAAATATAATTTACAAGAATCTTAACACTGCTACGCTGAGGCTGTGCTACATTCCAGCTGTCACATTTATTGTTGATGGAGGAAAGGGCGTTATTGGCTGGACTGGGAGTCGCGGTCTTGGAGCTGCAGGACATGAGAAGCAAAGCGAGATGAACACAGCGAAGCGGGTGCTTCTACCACCTGACCACATCCCATTGTTGGGAGCAGGATAACTCGTCTGGTAATAGTCTCATCCTGTCTAATGAGCCTGGCTGACTCAGGGCATGTTTCGGGGAAAAAAGAGGGAGCTGGGAACTGTGAAAAAAAAAGAATGCGAAGGCTGATTTGCAAGGGAAATGAACTGGACTTAAAGCCTGGTTATTGCCTGCCACTGAACCTTCCCAGCTTGTTCCCACTCTGATGCACTCCGTCTCTTAAGTTCTCTGAATCTGCATCTTGCACACAGCTTGTGTCTCATCATTAGTTAAATACCCTTGTTAAGAAAAGCATTAGATCTATCAAGACCAAGTAAAGGCATAATAACAATAACGTACCTTATTGATCACTTTGGGCAAAGTGTTGCTGGAAACCTGCCAGACAGTACAAGTCGCCGCTACTAAAGGGTTCGGTGTCTGCTCAGAAATCCAACCACTGTTCCTGGGGTTCACAGATAAGCGCTGTACCACCAAACTACTGTTGCATCTGTAACCAGTTAAACGTATTGTTTAATTTGTCCTATAATACTATTTGGTGTAATGCTTCAACTGTGACATTTCTGTTTCGTGAGTATATGCAGATCAGTAATTTCGGTGGTTTTTTGGCAATGTATAGCACAAGCTAAATTTAAAAGGCATACATTATTTTTAAAAAAAAGTGCCTCCTTCTGCTATAGCATCTCACACAGGTTCCAAGGCAAACACGTTCAACTAAATCATAGTAACTCCACCCAAGTAAATGACTTCCTGATGCTTAGTTTGCATCGTCTCTCTGTTCTTTTCACTAAATAAAGGAGTCTATTTTATTATTGGTGTCTCCTGTGTTTGCTGGCATGACAAGGCCAAGCAAAACAGGGTGGCAGACAGAACCAACTTTGACTTCCCCGGTTTCTTATGGACTGGCCAACACAGAGAAGAGGGGGTGGGGGCAGAGTGCCAAAACTTGGGCTTGCAAAAAGCCACTAAATTGATGCTGGCTCCGACAAGGTCACTTACATTTGGCCATCAATGCAAACATCAACCAGTTCCTCGGAGGACCTGGTGCTAACTTCATCTGGTTTATCTAAACTTAAGGAGCGTCAGTGAAAAATAAGGACATTCTTTCAAATTGTCTGACGGTACAAATCCAAACCAGAATGCTTTTGGTTTAACTATTGATCAAGTTTCAATTTCTTTGTACTTTAAGGATTGAAATATTTCTCAATAAATCTAGAAGGATCAATGTAAATAAAGCTTTGTGAACACCATCATGAAATTTTAAATCCAGTGCTTCAACCATGCATGAAATGTCAGAAAAACTGAAGTAATCTGTCCCGGCGGAGCAACTGATTATCATTGTTTACTGAAAAGATATTCAGACCTGGGTTTAAAACTATTTGCAAATAATTCTCAGTGTCTGTCTGAACCTGCTAGGAATGCCAGATGGAGAAGGATTACTGTACCAGGGAAAGTCAGACTGTGTCAGGTTACTTTTACTACTTTTCAGATTAATGAAACTTTCTATTACTCGTGAATTCAATTTAGGAAAAAAAAGGAACACAGAAAATAAAATATCATTTTGAAATAAATAATTATTCTCTCTACTTTGGGCTTTATCAGTACTGTAACAGAGTGATAGTGTTAAAGAGAAACTGTCACTACAGGTTTTCACAAGGAAGGAAAAAAGAAATAAAAAAAATACAGCAACAATTTGACATCTGGTCATGTTCTGTTCTCTGAACAGTTGTCCACAGTCTTTCACTTTCTTTTTTCATTTGTTCTCTCCTTTTCACTTTTTCTTGGCACATCCCATTTGTGAATGGGGTGGCAGCATAACTGCTCATCTTCTTTCCACAGCTTTAAGACTTGTTGATTAGTAACTATGGCTGTGTTTTCATTGTCACAGCTTTCTGCTTTTGCTGCACTGTCGCACATGTACTTTCTCCATCTTTACTCGAAGTTATCTGATCTTGACGTTTTACTCTTCGGGTCTCACAAGTCTTCAGAGTCGCTTCACTGAGACATTTATTCATTGACTGGATTTAATCTGATGTTTTTTCCATCTGATTTGAAACTCAAATTGCAAAGCAGAAAGGCTTTTTAGAAGCTTGTTATTAGTTCAAGTATTTAGGTTGTTAAATACTCTGGTCACTCAAAATATCAGAATAATTATTAAAGAGCTACTTACAGACGGAATTTAAAGCTTCAAACGTGGGTACTTGACAGTTTTTCGAAACCCACAGTCATTAATAGCAATTATTTTACGTCAATTTCTCTTCTAATCAAGAACGATGAATTAGCATATTGCACCCCCTGCCAACACCCTCCCATTGTTACGCTGCCCCACAACCCTCAGAACCCAAACAAGTTGTATTTCTCTGTCAGCAATGAGTCAGGGGAGAAAGAGACAGAGCCACCAGCATTTGGGATCCTGTAAGTCCCTGGAATGGGCAATGTGGGACGACCATTTACCACAGGAACATTTTCATACTGCTGACACACAGAGGTATAACAGGTATAGGCATAACAGGAGAATACAAGGTGAGATATAACATAAAATATGATGAGGAAGAGGAAGGAAAAGAGGAAACGGTCAGAAGGCTGCAAAAGCTCAGGTAGAACGAAGAAATGTTTCTCCCTCGTTTCTTGTGTCGTCTGTGGAGCTGCTTGGCAGGAAGTACGACAGGACAGCAGGACCAGAGTTTTAAATGTAGCTCAGTGTTGGCAGAGCTGTGTGTGAGTGCACTCTGTGGGAGCACCAAATCTTCTCGCCCAGCGCAACATGGCCATTTAGAAAAAACAGCAGAGCCCATCAAATTCCATTTACCCTGCTAGTGCATACATACCCCACAAGCCTGTGGTGGGACTCTCTATACTCACTGGTTCTAAGTCCCACAAACCTATGTACTATAGTGCCATGAGGAACGTATTTTAAAACCATGTCTGGGATGCCACACTTTCTCTGGTTTCGAGGCCACATATAAAGGACAGAACACCGCAACATATTAGGTAACCATTGCAATATTTATTTAATACACATATGATCAGCAACACATGACATCCTCTCACACTTGATATCTTCTGTGGTATGACAAAGAGCAGGGAAGAGTGGGAGAGGGGAAGAATAGGGAAGAGTTTGTTCTCCCATGTGGTTTTGGTCCAATCTGAGGGTCTTGGAGCAACGCCAGTCTGTCCATGGTCCAGCCTTTGATATAGATGGGGTTCATTATGTAACTGAATCTATTGTTAAAAAAATAGAACAATATGGGGTAGAAGCAGAGGTGCATTCTGTGAGTGTGTGTTTCTAGGCCACAGAAGACTGAAACTGGAAGAGGCCGAAGCAGTATTAACAAAATCTTCTGCTCCATACTGTTCCACGAGATCCACACTGTATTAACAGCAGTGACGAAAAGGTTTCTCGCTTTGCAGTTGCTGGAATCTTTTACAACATTAAGCAACAAATCATTTCATTCTCTCTTTTTTTTTTTGCATTCCCACACCTGCAAAGAATGAGTATAAAGCCTGAACTAAATTATAGCAGTCATTACCACCTCCCAAGAACAGCATCAAACACATTCTCTCTGATACATGAACCTGCTTACCTCCTACCTGCTGTCTCCTCTTAGACGACAAAAAACATTTTACACTACAGAACGTCATCAGATGTACTCAGGGAAAAGACAATTTGAACAGTGGACTAATCTTTTAGCGTTCTGTTGCAGAGATCACCTGCTTCACAATCCTTTGGAGCCTTCGCCCCGACGCTCTGTCCTTGGCCATTGCTTGCTCTAACAGCATAAGCAGGAGGGGATGTATAGGCCCCGAACTGTGCCTTTAGGGTGTTTGAACCTTGTCAGAGAGACCAGCGGTCGGATTAGCCTGCAGCGGCAAAATGCAGTTCAGTGCAAATGTGTGCAGTAAGTTATATTTAGAGCAGCAGAGGCTGCTGATGATTTGAATAAATGAAAATGAGACCAGCGTATTTGCAGTTTGAGAACAAGATATTAGAGGGTGAACGATAAGCCATACAAACTTTAGGGTCATGTCAGCTTGTTGCCCGAGTACCACTCCAAACTTGGAGCTCTGTGATGTCAGCGACACAAGATGACTCCGCGTATGTAAATGGTCAGTAACACAGTCAGGAATAGTAGACTTAGCCTGGAGTCTGTGGTTGCCAGTCCTCTTCTCTCCATTCTCTTATTCCTTAAGGTAATGTTTGGTTTGGTGATGCTCCATCATGTTCTGCTACAACATAGAAGAATTCCCGTCATGATAGAGAAACTACAACGATGTTTGACAGCGCCATGTTGACTTTTCAGGAATGCCAGGAATCGTGCTTGCACTACGTTTGGACCACCAGGTGGTTTCTTTTTGGTGGTTGTGGCTGTGGGACCACAACCACCAAAAATGAACCGCATTCCCCTCAAATGTTAAATGTCTCAAAAGCCTCTTTTCCTCTGCCAAAAATAAAATAAAAATAAATTTACCCTCCTTACCTCTAAAAGTCCAAATCGGCTTAGGTCCCACTTTCATTCATATGTTACAACTAAGCTAGATGCAGAACTCTACAGCAGAAAAACGTTTCGCTTGCCATTTGTCTTAGTGACAGAACTATGATGTCACATGATTATGAAGTAATGGCAGTGTCACATTTAAAGATCTGACATGAGAGAGAGAGAAGGACAGAAACGAGTGAGCTAACTCGTGGCAAACTGCAGAAAAGGTTATGTAGCGAACTCTTCTGCCACGAAGACGAATTATTCACTGTAGCGGCTAATGAGCTTGAACTTTGATCCCTTGGCTGGACCAGGGAACCTGGTGCTGAATCGCCCCTGGCACTGCCTAACTGTTGTTATGGATGCATGGAGGGGAAAAGGGTTAGAGGACAAACGGTAAAGAGCTCCACAGAAAAGAATACGTTCATATGGAAGCAGCAAGCACTTATGAAAATCTACTGCCTACAGCAGTGTATCTCAATGATCTGAGTAGGCACGTTTTCCTTCTGTTTAGTTTTGTATTGTTTAACCTAAATTAGAAAAGAAATCACTAACTCTCTTCTAAATTAAAACATAGACATCAAAGATTTTGTATGTGCATCAGCTATGCACACACATACACACACACAAACACACACACAGCTAACCCGGTAGGTAGCATTTCCCTTCCTGGCAGCACTAAAATGGGGTAGGATGGTGTGCAGAGATTATATAATCAAATGTGAAAGGTGATCTGTAGTTTGGGAGGATAGCTTTTTTAATAAAACAGACCTTTCACTGCTTTGCGGTGTGATATCCCTGAGAAGAGGTGCTCTCATTGCTGCAGGGGAGGGATATGAGACCCGGCACAAGGCAACCAGATGGATTGGCTAACTGGTGAAGGTCACTGGAGGTTAGAAATCCACACAACTCATCCAACGGAATGGGCAGTAATTTATCAGATTACCTGAACTGTTTGCTAAGCATAAGAAACTAAGGTTGTAATAAGAGCGTCATATCCACACGATTTTCAATACTTGGAAACCTCAAACTGTTAAAAAAGGTCTGAACACACACAACACACTGCACTTCATATATGCTGCTAGCTGTGGTTACTCAGGAATCCAATGATTCTTATTGCAGATTTTCTTATCATATTCAACACTTGACTCTCTTTCTCAGCTTAGTTAAGTTTCTATTCAACCATTATCGGGCCCATGTGCATGTGAAGCGTCTGTGCGTGTGTGTGCACATGCCTGCCTGCACACATGTAAATGTAGCTGCTCTCCCAGGATGGGACTAATCCCATGGTGGCAGGAGTGGAGGGAGAAACAACACATGTGCAAATCTTTCAACTGCGGTTTGCGATGTTTAGTCTTGCTTTGTCAGCATTTCTTGAACCCAGTCCAGAAAAGCTTTCATTCAGCCATAATTCTAGACTCCTTCTGCATCCTGAAGCCCCATCGCCGTCTCTGGGTAAAGAGGGCGCCCCATCACAAAACAAAAAAATATTTAAATTAACTTAACAAAATCATAATTTCCTTCAGGATAAAGGCTTTGGACTCTAAGATTGCCCTGCTTGGACTTTCCAAATGTCCCTCTTTCCTATCATGACTCTGCCGTGACTAAGATATCACTTACTTTTAACCCACATTTTCTCTCGCCTCTCCCACTTCCCTCACTCATATCCTGAGTTTTCCTGTGAAAAATCTCCAGGGCAGCTGATCGGACTCACAAAACAAGCCACATTCTGGCAGAGGGTTGATGGGGGCTTCCCCTAAATTTGTGGGCTGCAGCTCATGTTAGGTTTATCTGTCAAAATGCAACCCACAGTTAGGTAATAACCTAAAATGTTTTTGACAGGAAGGGAAGGTGCATTGATGTCACATGCTTGTTTAATCAAATATGTAATGTTAATATGTTTAGCCTAACAACACAAATCTAATTTCAGTGATGTTGCATAATTTTCTTCTGTATTTGAACACGAAGAGATATAAAATAGAACAGATAATGCTTGTATTGGGGATTTGTTTGTGTGCGTATATGTACATAAAGCTCTCTGCCACCACTTTCATTGGGTGTTCTGCACCTTCAGCTATAATAACACTCAGTGGCCAAATAGAGGACAACTGCTCAGCACAGTAATAACTTTTGCTTTCTTGGCCTTTGCAGCTGTCCTGTCACCCAGGTCTTCAGTTCATAACAACAGCTGAGGCTCAGCCGCTTTACTTGCAGCAATCACCATGTCACAAGTGGCAACGCAACTTTAAATACAATCTCTCTTTAACCAGAAAACATTTTTTGTTGAGCTTGAAGCTGTTTTTTTTGTAAATATTTAACTTGTATTCCGCTATTCTCTCTGGGAACAAATAGTTGGTTAAATCTGATTTCCCCAACTGGTCTCCCAAATGCCACAGTAATTTAGGCCTCTTACACATGTACAGCGTATCAATATATATCTTTGATTGTTATTCATGTAGAATTGTGGTTTGACATTAAAAAAGCACATTTATTTATGTTAGTATATTATATGATTTTGATGTAAAGATGATTTGTCTCATTCTCATGTCTGTAGAAACAGTTCTAGGTTTGCCACTAGATGGCACAGCAACACTGCTAATCAGTTTATTTTGATCTTAGGTTTTGTTGCTCCACCTAGTGTTCAGAAGAACATATGAAACCAACCCTCCTTTATTTCCTTCCATAAAAAGAGAAACTGCAGAAAGAAAAAGCAGTCCAGTTTTCTTCTATGTGTTTTAATATTCTATGTGTTTGTGACTAGTCCTGATTAATGACCTGTGCCCAGCTGTGCTTAAAGCCATTTTGCAGCCACACATTGTCGACATCACTGAAAATGATAAAAAGTTTAACTGGAAAGCAATTTCCATCTTCAAAAGGAGGTGATACAGAGCTTATCTCATTTCTTTTACAAACAATTGGAAGTGGCAGATGACTCAGCAAACTGCCTTTCACATCACTGTTGATGCACAGTATATCTGCTTGTAAACGGTATCCACGGGGATTTTCCTCGATGTACTTCATACCGCCATTAAAACGCTAACCTGACAGCTAATTAATTAATAAGTGATTTAATGTCAAATGACTCAACGTTATTGAGATTAGTCCTGAAGTTACAGAGCATGTTCACAGTAGCAGAGTGGTGCATGGTGCTTGGAGAACAAGATATTGAGCCGAGAGCACGTTTCAGGTACAGTTGTATACAATTAAGATTTTAATTCAATCATACGTTTGTCATTCATATTTGTCTTCCTGTAAAAAACCTGGGATGTACCTTACATTACTCACAGTACAACACGACTGATGGCTGAAGTGTTTGGTCTGAAATCTAAATCCACTAAATTAGTAGCCTCTGAAAAGTCTTGATTTAAATCAATTAGTCAGTCGATCGCATCTCTTTCCTTCAAAAGAGGAAAGCTATCAGTGTAGTTATAATGGCAAAGAGTAGAACCGAAACTGGATTCTAGACATGGTTTATCTGGATTCCCTTAAGATTGAATGAACTATGGATACACCAAACAAAAAAGGTATCCATATAATTTCCCAGGCACTGTAAATGATGTCAGCAATGATAAATGATGCCTCATTAAACTTTCATCTAACTACATTGAATCCACAACAAGCCAGTGTGGAACCTGGCAACAAAGTGTTGTTACTACCTCGGCAGCATATGGAAAGTTTTATTCCAAAAGACAATTATTTGAAAGCATTGTTAGTAAATTCCTGGTAAATGTGAAACAGGCCATATGGTAAATTAAGCCCATTATAAAGCCTACATAAAAAATAAACATAAACTGTTTGCATAGTAAAGATACTGGCATTGTTATTGTTCTATACAGGTGCTTTAATGTGAAAGGCAGAGCTTGGTGTGTCACAGTGCTGTTTGTATCAGATTCATTTTTACATCATGAGCTAGATACAAAGTCATTGTAAGCACACATGCACACATGGCCAATAAATCAGAGTTTGTTTCAGCTCTTTCCTTCTACTGTTGTGCTCATTAAGCCTGCAACTTGCTTTTCAACTCGAAAGCACGATGTTCAACTATAGTATGAAGCTCAGTTGTTAAGTGTATGATGAACCACCTGCCCAATGTCAAGAAAACAAAGTTAGAAATTAGCCATGAACACTAAGGAATTTTTACAAACAGCCAGGCGTTTCCCTAAGGAGCCAGTAGTAGAGTGAATATTTGACTTTCATTCACCAGCCGGCCAAAGGACAGGCCACACGAACACCAATTAGCTGCTCCGTATCTTCAGGATAAGCAACTGTTTGCTGCCACGTTTGTCTAATCAAATACATTGCTTGCTTTTCTTCAATGGCCAAAAATAGCTGTGAATTAATTGTAGGTTTAATGTCAGTGTATAAATATCAGTACTCACCAGGCGTGGTGCGGTGCTGCAGCTGGTGAAGCAGAACAATGAAATGAACAACAGCTTCGGAACCTCAAACCAATGTAAACATTGTTTTTAGAGTGTAATTCATTGACCTAAATCTCATCTCACTTGTTTTGACAATTTACCAAGTTAGCTATTCCTACACTTTTTGTCATTTTGGCAATAACATAACTCACAAATGTAAAAATCTGTTTGACCATATTGACCACACTGCTGTTTTTATATCACTTTCATTATCGTTTTGATTTCACTTCACCCACTACTGTTTAATTAGGACAATTGCATGTTGGCAAGCTGATAAACCATTTTCATATCCATTCTTTAGTTTTGTTTCTGAGCCCTGGCATTGGGCTGTTTGTTAGGCAGTCATTTGCACGTGTAAACGGTCTGTTCCCACTAGGTAATGCAGGATTACGGCGTAAATCCACACAATGTTGGACGATGATAGCACATGTATTTGCCTTACTCCCCGTCACCGATTGTTTCCTGCTTTTCTGTGAATTTTAAAAAGTGGGTTAATTTGATACAAGTTGGATTGTGTTGAGGAAGAGCTGGCGTTTCGTGCACATAATAGAATCACAGGACTATAATGAATCCTGTTGCTGCGTGGGGATCAGCAGTCAGTGTGCAAACACCGTTGCAACTGTTGATTAAGAAAGAGCAAACAAGTGAGGAGCTGTTGTAATAATGTTTTGCTGTGGTGGTTTTGTGCAAGTAAACATAAGCCAGAACCAAAGTTATATATCAAATGCAAGGAAATGCAAAATAGCCTGAGTGACAAGTCACGTACAGTACTTTTTATTTTTATTATTAACTTTTATGTTCAGTAATCAATCCAGAGGTATGCATAAACATTAATGTGTGCCAAAGACATGAATAAAAAAATCTGCCATAACCATTTCATAAGTAAATCATATATAAGATTTATACATAAGATTTAATTTCCGTAGTCATATTATTCATATTTTATTAATACTATTTCAAATGAGGAAATGAATGAGGCCAGACGATTCTGCCGTGTAGTAAGGCTTGTTCACTTTTTAAATAACAGTGAAGAAAATGGGCAGCCTTATTGAGTGGGAGCTGAGTCACGAGTGCACTCGTTGATGTGGTTGCTCCATAATAATGGGCTGGCAATGCTCAACAGATGGCTGTTATTAGGCAGTGGATCAAGAGGATATATGAAACCTACAAAGAAAATTTACAATCAGAAAAAGAGAATGGACTTAGTAGAAACTAGAAAAAAGGCCAGTTGCTGTGACTTCCAGGAAACTGTACCTGGAGGACAGAGAACCACTGACATATAATTTATGTGTTCATTATTTATCATAATGGTAAAAGGAGAATTACTGTAAATAATCGAACAAATAAAAAAAACTCTCAAAGGAGCGAATAAAACTTTACAACATCATTAGGACAAGGCAGTTATCCATTTGCATAAGTAGAATTTTTTTTAAGTCAAGTCAAGTCAATAAAAAGTAACATAATTCGTATGTATGTTTTGTTTTACTCCTCACACACTACTTAGTTCAATGCTACACAATAATCTTAAAATTGGACTGAACTGGATAGACTGCAGGTCACACAGGCCAACAATGTTGGCTGTAAACAGGCTGTCGGTAAGTGAACTTATTTACTGAGCCTGTGTAGTTCCCAGCTTGTACAGACGAGGTCTGACTTTTATTGCCAGCGAAGAGATGAGGAGGGAAGAGAGAGGAAGAGAAGATGACCAACATGAGGAGAGAAGCGGGAGGTGAACAGGGATGGCTTCTTTCAGCACACTGCTCACTGTAAACTGAAATTGTTGCTTAGCAACAGCTTCCAACTGTGAGTCCCTGTTGTCATGGAGACAAGCAGAGGATGCAAAAATTTATTATAATGTAGAGTATTAACAGTAATTGTAATCCTCGAATTAACATTTGACTCAATACAGTCAATCAATCAATCAATCAGTCGACACAGTGGTCACAATATTGCTTTTTTGTGTTTAGGTCATTGTTAAAAATACAAATTCAAATGTATCAGTCTTCCAAGCCCTTTAAATACGACCAGAAGTGGCAGATGTGGGTTTAAGGGTACAGTTAAAAGTTGTTGCAGTGACACTGAAAACACAGTCAAAGTTGAACTATGATCCAGCGTTTGAGGTATTCACATAATTGTTTGGTGTTGGTGACTCATGGGTCCTAGTTAAAGAGTTGGCCATAGCTTCAGTTTCTCATTTTCAGAGTTAGAGGACATGTGATAAACGCAGAGAAACCAGGTGACACTTATGCAATACAGTGCTTATGTCAGAGTTCACATTGCAACACTATGTGCACCTACAGGAGGTGAAAGTAAATGACATTGTATATTGCAGAGCTACCTCTCTGAGTTGACTCTGTGCTTTTAGAAATCCTTGTTATACTTACTTATATGTGTAGTTATGAATATGGCTGTTCCTCTATGTAACAGCGCAGCAATTGTGGTGGCTGTGTTGCATTGAAATTCAACACAAAATAAACTGTAAGAAACAAAGGATTTAATATTAATTAAATGTTGAAAACAATCCAAAATAAAGCAACAGGTATCTATTTTAATAATGTTAATTAGGACCTTTTTAAAAGTCGTCTGTAACCATAGCTCACGCCTATCTCATCCATTCACTGTATTCTTTTTCACAGGAGCACTGAAGAATGCCCAATTTGCCATTTCTGCTTCTTACAAGGGGGGTGTTGAATGAGACAGCACATGAATGACCTACACATGAATGTCAAGAGAATCCACAATGCTGAGGCTGTTAATCAACACGTGACCACAGCCTCCTGTGGTGTGGACACACACTCAGCGCATACGTACACACGAACAGGTCTTATCAACACACTGCTGGAGCATCTGTAAGCCCATACTGCCCTCACATTAAATTCTGCAGTGAAAAAAACAAATAATGTTTTGTATAAAAGCTGCCAGAGATGTCCAGTAGACAACCAGAAGATGGACAAGGAAACAAGAGAGAGGCCAAAATGGTGAGTTATTTGTCGTCCTGATTCAGAACAACCACGCAGATGCATCTTTTTCGCCCTTTCAAATTTCATTTTCTCAGACAGAGGGCTCTCTGCTTAGAGAGGAATAACTCTCACTGTAAATGTTCTCTCTTTTCCAGGTAGAGGAAAAATGTAATAGTTCTACTTCAGCAGTTATAAGTCATGGATCAGCCTAGAGGAAACTGAGTCACAGTGACACCAAACAAAACCAACTAGTTAAATGAAAAGCAGCAGCAGATAACAGCGCAGCTGGAGTTCTACTGAATGAGCATGTGAGTGGTCACAAAAGCATAATTAATAACATGCTAGACTGATTCTCAGTCAGCACAAACTAGATCAGTCTGATTAACATGTCAGCATTATGCATGTACTATATTTAGTTTGTTTCTTCTACCAGTATGCCAACCATTTTACAATTACAATTAAGGATAAAATTGTTCCTTGAGGTCAAACTTGCAATGAGTCACACAATATAATATGATGAAGCTATAAGAAGCTGTCTCAAAACCTTTATTTAGAAACATTTACACAACGTTGTTTTTCCAACATTCTACTTTTACACTTTTTTACACCACAGCAGGTTTTTAAAGCAATTCAATTACCCCCCCCTTTAAAATAGCTTATAGCATTAGCTGTGACCTACTGCCTGGAGCTGCAAACCCAAAACAAGTTACAGCTCTGAATGGCACAAACACCACCAGTGCAGGACATTATGGCTTTCTGGCTTGTAACAGATTTTAACATCAAATATTTTATAATGAATTAACATCAGTGTCTGGAAAGAATGTTCTTAGTTGTAAAATGCCATTTGAAGCATCTGTCTTCTCTATACAGGTTTGCATATTATGCTTTTACTATTTAGGTGCATTAATAATTAGCTTTCCATATTTGTAGTGCATCAATACTGGCAACACCTCATAATGGTGCTTTGGTTTATACTGGGAGTGATGTGTTCATTGTGCATTAAAAAACTGACTTGCAAAAGTGCACCCCCCCAAAAAAAATATTTCTCCAGTGGACAACTTTCTAACAAATGAGACACAGTCAGTAGCTGCATTACAGTAAAGAAAAAAACTCCTTGACATTTTGTCTAATCCAAATTCATTTCCTTTTCATACCCCAGTAAAACTAGAACGTGTTGAATTAGTGGATTCTGCCAGACACAAACAAGTGCCAGTGGATGGCAGTGAGATCAGCGTGCAAAAGCATGGGTTGCGTGTTCAGATGGGGCTGGAAGAGAAATACTAATGGTTTCAAATGCGTAATGGAGGGCAGCACAAACAATGTGGCTTTATGTCTTAGCCAGTGTGGAGTTTGCGTTTTAATGCTGGATGGAAATTTGACAAATGCAAACTTGACAGGAGCCCACAGGTGCTTAAGTGTGCAACTTTATGACTAGTGCAGTATAAAGATTGCAGAAAAATACTTATGTGGAGGGTGGGATAAAAGCAGGACATGGGAGACTGCTGTTCATTTCTTATTTCAAACCAAGGAGACGTGTTCCACCAGGAGTCATATTTTGGCGACTTTCTTGATTCATCAGGTTATTGGTCTAAAAGCTGTAAAAACAGAGATGTCCCCATTTAAGACAAAGACATCTGAATGTTTTTCTGGGTACTGGCTGATGAATTCCTCCTTCTTTCTCTAATCTCAGTGTCCTCAGTTTGGCACGTGATACCTTTAAAATGGTATGCACATGTATTAACACCTTTCTTGCACGTGCAGGTCCTATTAGGACTTCCATTATTTACTCGCACCTCATCATCGATCTCATTTACCTCGGCAGTTCTGCTTTTGTCAACACTCTGAAGTGGAACTTCCATTTTCAAAGTGCCTTGATCAACAAGTGATGGCCTGAGGCTTTCCATTAAAAGATATAAAAGACATCATTCTTTAAGTGTTTTAATATGTTTACACTAATGGCTTATGTTTAGCCCATTCTCCCTTTTGACCATAAGAATTAATCTAAAAAAAAAAAAACACAGTACAGGAAACATGCAGGCACACACCACCTTCACTTTACATATAGGTATAGTATGACAATAATACACAACCAATCATTGATATAGACTAATTAGCTCATAACAAGGAGACAGAGTTATATACACACATTTAAAAATAGTACTGTATAAACACACACATCTGAAGTCTCGCCAGCTTGACACGTGTCATATCTGTTTCTTCATGTGACGCACTTCAGTGACTGTCTGAGCTAGTGACTTGACCCACCTGGGTCCACCTACTTGTACTGTGTGTCAGTGCATGCAGACAATTGTGCATGCATGCACGTGTTAATTTGTTCTCCATGTGCAGAACTGAGTGTGTCTTATATCGAGTATTGCTGTATTAGTATGTCACTGACACTGAGCAGACTCACATGCCTGTGACAAATTGGACAATCCTTACTGCCAATGCCTGGTAACTTAACACTTTGCTAACAGGTTTAATCAAGCTGATAAAATGACCCATTTGTGTGGAGGCTTTAATTGCTGATGCCTTGGAAAAGAAAAAATTCACACAAAAATAATTTCATGTGTGTTTACAGGTGGCTCTTTACACAGACAGGTATTATATTTTACACAACCATACATTCAGGACTGTGGCTGTATCATCATCATCTGACTTCAGTCCAACTGGTTATTGTCAGTTTTCTTTGCATATTTAACACTGCAACACATCTGAATCTGGTATTTGCAGAAGAATCAGAATCAGTTTCCCCCCTTGCTTTTTCTTCGCCTTCATTTTTCAAATTAGTTTCTTGGTTTTAACCAGTGATTCAGAGATGCTCAAACTGTTACATCACAGATGGTTTCTAGTTATGGACTACTGTGCTTCTTTGAGTGTCACCTTTGAAGTGTGATTTAAAAGTAAATTACTTAGAGAAAAAAACACATGCAAGGAAAGTAATGTCTCATCATTCCATTTATTTCCCATATATACAAATAAGACTACTAGCTGTATTTGCTGGGGAATAAATTACCTGAATGTCTGAGTGAAACAGAATGATTTGCTCTAATCTTTCATCAAGGAAAACTCAGAGGATACAAAATGCAATAAGATGAGGTAAAATGTTGAAAAGAAATAAGATAAGATGCATTTGGAAATACATAGATACAAAAACAGGCTTCAAGACAAAATGAAACTAAAGCAGCTTATATGAGGAAATAAGACACAAGATGTTTGATGTGTTTCCTACCATTAAATATGTGGGTGTGTGAGGACATAACAACAGTGTTGTGCTCTTTGAAATCTAAATAGTCTGTCACAGTGAAGTTGAGCAGATATAAACCTTTCTCTGTTCTGTTAATGCAGCTTTATAAATAAAGTTGTCTCATGAGAAATAATGTACACTGCATGAGCAAGTGTGATTAAAAAGGTATTTTCTTTCTGTGACAGCAGGGTGGAGATTTAATTCATGTCTCCAGGACCACGCGCTCTCATCCTGCTGAGGGGTCTTATTAGGCATCTTCAAATGTCGAGTGGATGGAGTTATAATTAAAATAAAAAGTTATAAAATAATAAGTTTAAAAGAGAATAATCTGTATGTTTGTATGTTTTCTTAGATGCACTGTTGAAAGAAATCTCTATGTGATAAAGTCACCCAGTTAGGGATAATAGTAGTGCAGAGGACGTTTAGATTGAAGTGTGAGACGATTTTTGGGTCGAATGCCTGACTTTTGACCTAATGGTTCATGCTTATAAATGCAAAAGTGCCCTGAATTTACCAGATAATGAAACTAAGTTTGAATCATACTTTGTTTCCACAGTTGCTGACTTGTGCAGAGTAGGTTAAAAGTCATGAACCCATGAGATGATAATTAGCAGCCACCACAAATCCCCCGATAATCCTGATGCTGTTGGGAGAAGTAATACGTCTAATTACCATTTCTTCTTCCTTAAAGAGGATAAGCACCAGTTTCTCTTCCTCCCAGAGCTGGTGCACGCGGGGGGCATTAAAGGATAATGAGCAGATGGCAGACCAGGATGACAGCCACCACACCTGTGGTATGGGAGGCACAGGCTCATTTAAAATCGGGAAAGAATATGTTTGCTCTGTTTTTGATATTGTATTTGTTTAACTTTAATTGCACAACATCAAGATATAAGTATAAGTGTAATGTGATTTGTGCATATACCCCTCATCTGCATAAACGTCATTAGAGAACCAAAACAGAGATTGTGGGAGTTAAACGCACATCACATGTAACAAAACTATGAAAACCCCAAAGGTAGATGTGTATTCTACTTGTATAACTCAGACAACAACAATAAGATATAATAAATAAGTATAAATAAGAAATAAAATATATATAGTACATGTATCTCTGCTGTGTGAGATCAAATATTGTGTATTTCCTGAAATGAGCAGCTGCGATGGACTGGCGATCCATCCAGGGTGTACCCCGCTTCTAGCCTGAAGACAGCTGGAATAGGCTCCAGCACCCACCGCGATCCGACTGCGGATAAACGGAGGATAATGAATTGATGGATGGATGAAATGAGCATCTTCTCTTTTTTATGCCACCCACGTCTAACTCATCTACACTTCAACAGGATTAGTCGACGTCTCCAACACAGAGGCAGGGGAATAGCATGTTCTCATGCATAGACATACAGTTTTATCACCTGTTCTATCAAACTCTTCTTCTTCCGCCTAATGGGAGAGACAGAAACAACATTCAAAATTCTACCTGTCCTTGCATATTAGTGATGGGGATTAAAAGGGGTCTGACTGTGCAGGCGGGTGACCTGAGCAATGAGTGGGAGGGAGATTACAGATTTCTTTTTTGTCTAAGGAAAAAGGAATCATGCAGTTACTGAATGGAAAGAACACAATGTGTATGTTTTATGTCTATGTGAGTGTGCAGCTCAGCTGTTCTGAAAGGGAGACACAAGAGAAAAAAAAAAACAGGACTCTGCAAAGTGTAAAGATGTGCACAACAAGCGTGCATGCACCTACACAGGTCAAACTCTGTTTGGCCTGTTGAGTCAGGAGAGAGAACAGTTTGTCCAGTATGTGTGTGTATATGTATGTGTGTGTTTGTATTTATGTGCGTGTGTGTTACACTAGGCGTCCTCTCCTCTTAACCTTTTCCACTAGAGGGTCTTCTTTTGGGCCAGGCCGTGCTAAGCGCCAGGGATAATGTTCTGCTCTTTTAATTATGCTTTGGTTGCGATGGCCTTAGCATTAAGGTCTTGTGATATTGTCACCCAGCTTATGATAGTCAGCACTTATTTCACTTGTTCATGTCTATCTGTGGTTCATTCCATGTCCACCCTGAAAGAACAGGCCGTTATGGTCAAGGTGACTGACTGGGCCGTTTCTAGGTCTGTGGGGGCCCTATGCAAGATTATTTTGGGGGCCCCTGTTTTTAATCGATATAACAAATTTAAACCCTTTAATTATCTGTTGCAATGCATCATAGTAGGGTCTCAAACCTGAAATGAAAAACATGATCAACAAGATCCACTGTTTCTATTGTTTATTATTTTGAGATTGAACAATTTGGTTTATTACATAATAAACATAATTATGTAAAGAGCAGAAATGTCCAAACTTTTTAAAAACTGATAAATTTGATGTGAAGATACCTGCAGGAAAGATTGACAGCAAAGGTGACTTACAAATGCAGTTTTAAAACAAAGTTAATATAATGCGGACAATTTGAGTTTTAAAATGTGAATGAAGTCACCCAGAAATAATTGAATGAAAAAAATGTAAACTTAATTTAAGAGCCTGAAGAACCCAGGTCTTCTGCTTACCCACTGAACTAACAAAGACATACAAAACTGGTGAAGATTGTCTGGTCGTTAATAATGTGGAGCAACTATTTCTGTGATACATGAATCATTTTCATTAGTTTACAAAGGTTTCTGTCAACATTACAGAGCAAACATAATCAGAGAGATATTTGAATTACATGTAATTCTAATAATATAAGCAGTAGCTTGGGAGCCCCCTAGTGGTCGTGGGGCCCAATGCGCCTGCATAGTCCGCATAGCGCAAGAAACGGGCCTGGTGACTGATACTTACGTCGATTTTTTCTGTCTACTGCACTCTTCTTCAAATGAGATTTGTTATGAGTGTCTACTTGACACTTTTCACCTCATCAGAGCAGTTAAAACAAATAAATCGTAATTATAATGAGACAGAGTGAGGACAGTCTGTTCCTTAATGAGCTGGGTGAGCAGATTTTAAAAGCACAAGCGCTACGTTATAGTTTTAGAGTTTAGTTTTCAGATTAATGTTGTGACGCACTGGCATAAAAAGATGAGCTTCTGTCATTTTTTTGTTTTTCAACTAAGAAGCTCTCTCAGTTTGTCTCTCCACACTTCTCTTCAACTTCAACTCTTCATGCAAGCACTGACACCAGGACACATTACAGAGGTCACCAGTTTGAGTAAAATTATTTTAGCTTGTAACTTTGTAGGAGCAAGGTGAAGCACATTTGAATATTTGATATGCATACGACTACTACTAACCACGTAACACTCTAGTGAACTTGCCTATATGGAGTTGTTAAAGGTCCTCATATCAGAAGACGACATATACACCAGGGGAGGCTACGTGAGGGCAGGTGTGTCCTTGTACTGAGTAAGTACATCTCTTGGATAACGCCCCTCCCTGCCAGCTGCTGCTGCCGCTGTCTTTGAAACTCAATGTTCAGTGCTGTCTGCTTCCTGTGTATGTTCCAGCCACTGCATTGTCCTACTTAGGCCTTGTTATTGTTAATAACAACAGCAAAATGTTGTGTTCTTGCTCTCATTAATAGCTTGGACGGTAGGCATTGTTTCAAGGTGTGAATTGGACAACATGAGAACCTGCAACAGGTATAAATAAAATTAATTAACAGGAGTATTTTTTTTTCTCAGTACATAGATGGCATTAATACACATGTGCACAACACACATAAAATATAAAGTCTTTTTATTTAAACTCAACTGTGTCTTAATAACACTAACTAAAAAATAAAAATCAATCCAAGAAATCATTTGATTGTTTCTAGGGCTTTAAACTGCATGTGGCTGTGTGTTTAAATGAAGCAGATGAGACTGACACATTTAGCCAAGTACTCTGCTGGGTTTAATTACAGCCTCTCAAGATTTAAATTCTCGCATTATCTGCAGATGTGCCAAAAACACAGTTTGTGGTTGAACAGTGATAATGCATTTCATTATGGTGATTAAAACAATATCACATTGCATGTATGGTCCGTAATAATAGCTCATTATGAACTCGGACTGCTATGGTACATTTTGTACATATAGAAAAGAACCTGTTTTATCTAGAGGACTGGGGTAGATGTATAACTGCTGCAAAGCTCACAGTTGTTTGTATTACAGATGCATGTAAGTGATTTATTTCCACTCCCTTACACCTTCTCTTTGCCAGCACAGTGACTCAAATAGCCTACAGATGTGGAAAAGTAGCATGAGGTTTAATTCGACCTGAGCAGTCTTCCCAGGTGTAGACAGGGAAAAGAACTCTGTTATCGTGTGTCTTCTTGACCATCACTGGTCCTGACCAGCTTTTGTTTGTCCAAAGGGGAAAAGGGGGCGTGTGTGCAGTGGACTAAAAGAACATACACAGTGCAATAAAACAAGCACAGTGGGCAGAATAAACTCTGCCTTTAGTGCTGACCACCTAAGCTACGATCAGGCATTTAAAGTATTTAAAATATGGTGTTTAATGGCAATGATAACACTTAACCCTTCCTGAAAACAGTGTTTATTAAGTCGATATTTTCCTAAATGAATCGTGTTTTTGTTTTTGATGTCTCTGACATGTAGTGCTAATGAGGTTTTAATTTTGTTTTAATGTGACATTATTATAGGATGTATGTTTAGTGCATACGTGCAAAAATTTGTGTTAAGAAGAATGAGAGCATAATGTTTACATTCATGTGACAAAGCCGTCTGGAAATGATAGCAAAGCCGGCAAAGATAAAAGTATTATAGAGAGACAAAGTCCATGTAGGATAAGTGTGGAGTAGTTCAACAAAACATCACATTACAAACAAAAAAGACAGCTGTTCCCATTCCCAATTTCCCACCAGTCAATGCTATGTTTTGTACACAGAAAATTCACATATCAAGCAGAAGTTGTTGAAAATCCGTGACGAGCTTCAAAAACTTTTAGATAATGTGCAGCTGTGCTTTTTATTGCCTCCAAGTGGCAAAGATGATACAGCTATAGCAGCTATTACTTGGTTTCCCTGTAGGTGGCAATATCAACAGAGATGACATAGATGAGGGGGGGGTTGCTATGTATTCTGCTCTGATAATGATGGAATAGCTCGCTATTTTGAAGTCTGCTGAAAGGGAATGAGAGTTATAATCTAACTCACTTATGTCATGTTCAGGGTCACTTCCATTCTGTCTGTCCTTGTTTAGCAGCGTACAGACAACCCCTGGAAATAGTTTAAACTCAGGGCCACAGCAACACAACAAACTGTTACTACTGTGGGAGCTGAGTTACCAGGGAAACATATAGTGGTGTACAGATAAAGTACAATGTGTGTTGCCACACAATGTTTGAAAGACGGTGAATATGCGTTCTCACAAGACAGAAAACACACACAAGCAGACACTTAAAATACATTTCTATAATTGTTTTTATCTTTTTCAAGAAAATCCATGAAAAATAAAAACAGACAGCATGCCACCGTTTGATATGATTAACCATCTCCGTACATACAGTTACGAGTATATCATTAAACGTATCATCTGTATTGCTGCTTGCCTTTATAATCCACCAATATTTTTTTTTTCAGTCTTGACAAGTGACACAAAAACACTGAAAGTAGCACCTGACACCTCTTCTTCTCCTCTTACATAACAGGCACTACGAGTGGAGTAATAACCCTCATTAAACCATTAGATTGTTAAAAGTGACTGTGGGAGGATCATTCTTTATTATACATTTAGGCCTCTGTCCATTTATGCTGTACACACACACACACACACTGTTCTTAACCATAATGAGGTGTCAACAAGGTGACCACCGGACTACCTGTTGGCATCTGTACTCAATGGTTTTGTGTATGCACATGTTACAGAACGGTGCATAACATTTCTCAGTTTAATAAAGCTTTTCCATAACAACTTCCAAATTTCCAAAAGGTAGATGAGGCGATTCTGTAGAAAGTGTATTGCATCCACAGGCCAATAAGCAATGCTCATCAAAGGCCTCCTGAATGTTGTCTGCAGTTCTTCATGACTAAGAATTTCATTTCAGTTGTTCTAAGCAATTAAATCCATCAACAATAGGGTATTCCCAGGTTAAACAAATGTAGCCAGATACACACCAGTACAGTCCGTTCTCTGGGAGGCTTAAATATCCAGGTTTCCTGAGGCCAGAGAAACACTGGGTGCACAGGCTTGTTCATCATGGATGTTGATCACTATCATGCTCCATAAACATTGTTAGTTAATTTAAGATATGAAGACAAAGGTTGCCATGACGCAGAGTGAACTGGGATGGCTCATGTGTCCAGGTGAGACCTCAGGTAGGACGGTGACCTGGATTTCACTGTCTGCGTGTGTGTGAGATGTGTGTGTTCATAAAGATTAGTTCACTGTAAATTATAAAATACGGTGTCAACTTTAAAATGCACATAAAGGAGCTGGTATAGGTTTCTATGCTATGCACTGTAAACAGTGTTGTTTTCAGTGTACAAGGGTGGGTATTAAAGTCCATTCTAAATACCATTGTGATTAGAATAACCACTTAGCTTGTTTTTTGCAAACTATTATAAATAGCACTCTGAAGTAATTTCCCAATTTTCCTTAATGCATAATTGTGTTAAGTTAATGAACGAAGATGAATTATTGTTCACAATGCATTTATGATGTTTATGTGCATCTATGCATGATATGTTTGCACCTGTTCAACTCTGCATCTTGTTTCACTTTAGAGGGCATCAGTGCATGAGATTCATCCCTAGAGTCATCATGAACTCTGAGTCACTAATGCACTCAGGGAAACACTGAGACCAATTATACATAATTAGCTTGGTGCTGTGGCTAGGCTAACATGGAGCATAGTATTGACCCAGTCTGTTATTTAGTCAGCACACTGTGTGCTCCTGCTGCTACTAATGGATGTTTGGGGGCCAAGAGTTCCAGGTAGGCAGTAACACACCGACTGTAGGATGTGGCCTTGTGTTCACCTGCCCTGTCAAATGGTGCAGTACCCTACAGACATTACTGCCTGCCACTTTTAGCAACAGGAATGTGTGAGGAATATTTACTTTGGTTATTTCCAGGCAGACTATGGGATATTTATAACCGGTCCAAGCAACAGTATGCGTGCAGTTCTCAGCATGCTGAACCAGCCTGAGCGAGACAGGCATCTTCTTATCACTGCAACTCACTTGTATCCCCAAACCTCTCATTTAAAATTACACTGTACACTATGTGTGTCCCATCAAAATCATTTTGATTTTTTTATGGAGTTTACCAAACGAGACAAGATCATTTTATATAATTGTGAAAATATTATATGCACTCAGTGAACCTTGGTTCATAAAGTACATCTGACCACAGCTGCAGCTTGCACAACAGAAATAGTAGTAGTATGTTCTCATTATGTCTCCACTTACTCCTCGTACAACATGTCTTTGTATTTTCCAAATTATACCTAAGGCATATACACTCACTGACCACCTGAACATTCCAACACAATCAAGCACAGGCAGCACCAGTATGAATGTTTTTGTAGAAACTATCAGAAAGGAGATACTTTTACTATAAGTTTATTATTTATCTCACAGTAGGTGGCGCAGGCATATATTATCAAGAGGTGTTTCTCCAGTTCCAAGTGTATTTTACGCATCGCGCATATGAGTAAAATGTGCAGGAGTACATCATCTTCACCGAGTGCAGCTGCAGTCATGCAGGTGGGTAAATGGATAGATGGGGCATTCATTATTCACTTATTACTCTCGCTAATAGGATTTATTGTGTCTTTGATACTTTTCCTTAAAGGAAAAAATTTAATGTGAACTTTAATGTGCAACAACAATCAAGGACAGTTTTGCAGTCAAGGGGAACTCCTGTTACACAATCTGAATAAACATTAAATAATCTGTTGAATGACAGTTAACATGAACCCAGAGGTTAGATTAGAAAAGACTGAATTGAATAGGGAGGCAATATTACCTCAGTGGAGGTCTGCCACTGCCGGTGGTACAAAGGGAGTTTAAAGGTGAAGAGTCTGGCTGTGAACAGCAGGAGACAAGCTTTTCTTGCTGTGGACTAATTAGCTGTCTGGCAACTGAGAGGTGAGGATAAGTCTTCCTGTAAGCATTTACTTTCCTATTGACCTTCTATGCAGCAACAGCACATGCACTATTTAAAAGGATTCTGAACTTCTGATAAATTATTTTGATGTAATGTCATTATTTTCCTTATTAAAATTCAGGTTTATGACTCTAACGCCCATTACTCTATTACATTTCTTACTGATAATGTTTTTAGTGTGTTACACTATAATAAGAGGATACTATACACACAATATGCATCTATGTGTATTATTCCAAGCATGGCTTCAGGGGAATTTCAAGTTTTAATAATTGACAACTATGGGGTGGCAGCTGAGTATCTTTTTTAGTTTGCCAACATGTTCTGGCAGCTGTCAAACAACAATTTACCCCAGAGGATCAATTAAAAATGATGTTATTTGCACAGTTTCTTGTTGATTGAGCTGATTTTTTGGATAAAAGCGATGATCACATCAACATTGAGCGTGCAGTAGAATGAAAGTACCTGAGACTCCATCAGCTTAATGTTCGTCGACTCACGTCGGAACCTCCTGAAAGGGCTTAAGAAATCTAACTAATATCCTGGAGCTTTCACAATCCACTGTGATTATTAATAGTTTGGGGGCAGCTTTTCATATAAGAATACAGTAGATGCTTGTTGGCTTTTTTATTTTTCTTGTGTTGTGTTGTGTAATAGCGTTTGTTTCCAGTCACACTCGGTGTGCCGTGGGATCCATGTGACAGCTTCCTGTTTACACTGCCTGTGAGCAAACACAAAAATTGTTACAATGGATCAAAACAAAGACACAAACACACAGATATCAGAGCTGATGAGGAAGGCAGAATCGTGTGTCCAACTAGAAGCCCTCTGCACCGGTGTAGCGAGCATGTCTGCGCATGCTGCCTATGTAATTACATAAAAAGAACGTGCATATATATCGTATTATCCACACAGTAGGAATGTCCGTGCTGGCCACTGGGCACTAACACTCACAGCAGTTGGTGGGATTGGCATCACACTGAGTCAGACTGGACGCTGGTTACACAGCGTAGATGTAAACAAAAACAGAGAAAATGTGCTTATGATGTGGCCCAACTTGTGTTATGAAATCCTGCTTTGCTGAGCTGAGTTGCTACATCTAGGAAGATGTTGCAACAAGAATTCAATGCAAACCTTTGCAGTCGAATTATTGCTGTTCTTTAAAATGCAACTTCAAATTTGATGACTAAGAATTTTTCAGATGAACACATGTTAAAGGTTGAACAATAAGTTAAAGCTACGTTGAAGTTATATCATGTTCACTTGTTAATAAACCGCATTCTCAGCACAGTTATTATCGCCATGATGTTTTTGTTGAATGCAATGAGAAGACTTTTAGTGGGATTCCTCACAACAAACCACGATGAAGCAGGTGACCCAGCACTGATCCACAGTTTTGGGAGACCTTCTGTCAACTGAAAATAAATAAAAATACCTTAAATACCTTCGATATTATTTGATATATCACGTTATTTTACACTAAGATTTGTTTATACAAATAGAAGCTGTATGTTGCTCAAATATTAAAGTGTTGTCATTTGGTCAATTTAACACCCAGCCCAGGTATGTTCTGTGATTCATACACGGCCTGAGGTCTCTGGTGGAGAGTTTATGTAATATTTGTTGGTGGGTGGGAAGGGGAGCTGATAGGGGGGGTTAAATGTTGAAATAACAACCTGGACAGTAGTTGAGCTGATGTTATTAATATTTGGTATTAAACTTGTGTGTATGTCTGTGCAAGCTTGTTTGTGTGTGAGGTGGAATTAATGTGATCAATCCTCGCCAAATACCTTCCTTTGCCCTTCCTCCTTACCTACCTCTGTCTCTGCGTGAAGCCATTTGAGTTACGTAAACAGTGCTGCAAAGGGCAGCAGCTCACTGATGTCTGAGGTTAAGCATTTCTAAGATCACTCAGAGGTTGTCGTCATTTATCACCTACGATGCTCGGTGAAGTAACACAGGTAAGTCTGCAGAAGACCTCATGGAAACAGTAAAGCACCAATTTTCCAAACGTGCCATTCACTGAGCTCCTTTGTCTGGAGTCTCACAATAGATAGTAAAACAACATTTGCTTACAGAAACTATTTTATTTATTTATTTTGTTAACATTTGTTTTTACACAGATACAGAAAGTTTTTTTTACATTTTACAGGTAGACAGGATAAAGTGTACGATTTAGAAATGTGCCTGTCAAAAGTTTAATTTAAGATTTCTGCAACGTCACGCTGACTAGTCAAAAGTCGAATTACAGATGTCTACTACGTCATTTTGACTAGTCTGAATGTCTCATTGACTCAAATGGTACTATTTTAGGTTATCTACAACTTGTTTCAGTTTCAGATATCTTGTCACTAGTCATAGTTCCAGTTGAAGATATCTCTAATGTTTTTCTTTTTGGGTTTGTGAATTCTGATATTACTACTCAAAATTAAATTGTAGATATCTGAAGAATTAGATTAGAATTTTGATCAGTCACAATGTAGTTCAAGACATCTGGAATTCCCACTGCGGATAGTGAAGATGAAGTAGTAGATATCTTAAAGGAGTTTTCCCATTCAAGTCAATAAGACATTCTGACTAATCAAAATGACGTAGTAGATATCTTTAATTTAATTTTGACTAGTCAAAATGACGTTGCAGATATCTAAACTACACATTTCTAGGTATCTGAACTCTCTCTCTCTCTTTGAGTACAGACTATTAAATTTTAAAATGTCTTCTCATAGGTGCCTAACTCTGTTTTTTTTTTACTTTGGTCTGTGCATATTAACACCAACACTTATTTAAGGAAATAACTCAAATTTACAATAAACAAATAGATTAAACTGTTTATGACTAAAACAAAAAGTATCCTATTAGCATGCCATGACTATTTCTTTAAAATGTGTAACGTGTGCTTGTCTTGAAGTTAGCACTAGTAGACTCTTTAGTTTCTATAAACCAGCCAAAGTTTGTACAATCACTACACACAACTCAAGATAGCAACATGCTAAGTTAATGAAACCCCAGCACAGCCAACAGCTAGCCAACTAAACTGACCTAAGAAAGCTTAATAAGGTCAGTGACAAGATAATCAATATACATGTTGCTATATGCAATCAAAATGTGCACTTAGCAGTTCCAGTCTCCGATTGTGTTAGTTGCTAGTGGTAAACCTCTGTAAACATTGGTTTAAGGGGAAACACATGTTGATGGATGAACTTTGACACGACACTGGTTCAGTAACAGCTTCAGCTCGTAAACAAATGCTTCCATACTGCAAACTAGGACCAGGGTCAAGGCGCAGCCGGCGCTTTTCACAGTTGTCAGCAGCTCTAGGGGGAGCCAAATAGCCAAAGTAGCCAAATATTGCTTTTAAAGGAAGAGGAGAACTGCATAAAAACTTAATTTACTCTGTGGGTAAATAAACACAATAGATACCTTTGACACACATTAGATATTTTGTTATCCATAATATCTCTATATACATATATAAATAAATGCTATGCGTCTTTTTGCTTGCATGGTGTTAGGGGTTGTCCTTAAGTTGTTTCAGAAGGCATCTTTGTATATTGATCTGACTGATATACTTCTAACACTGTGACTCAGGTCTGCAGGTTCACAAATCCAGATAATGACATGTGTTTGTTTGTGCATTCACTGCGCTCCAATCCATTATGAAAATAACCACCTGGCCAAAAGAATTCCAGGTCAGACAGGGAGACCCACCATCTATTCAGTGTGATTAGATTATCAGCCGATGCCAAATAATGTCTGATGATCTCAAACTTTTTTCAATTCAACTTTATTTATATAGCGCCATATCACAACAAAAGTTACCTTAGGGCACTTTACATTGTAAAGTTTAAGACTTATATAACAGAATAATAAAGAAGAACTAGGCTTAAAGTGGGACGTCATCTAACATTTTAATGGCAGAGAGTGTCTCCGGCTCGGCTCTGATCTGGTCTGAGCCATATGTGGTTGTATCCTGTCATTTATCTCTCCTTCCTCTGCTCTCACTAACAATCAGTCCAACTCTACTCACATGTTCTCCTTGTGTGTGTAGGAGAATAGGAGAACACATTTTTGAATAACTTTTTAAGTTTTGCCAGAATTGAGTAGATAATTACAGGACATTCCATCCTCTATGTCTTCTAAACGTGCTGCTAGTTTGACTAATTAGTTGATTTGAATGAACGAATGAATGGTATAGTTGGGTATCATCTGCATAACAATGGAAATTAATAGGGTTAGTACACTGCTGACCGTTCAATATGTTCTCCTAGTGTATATAGAGTATTCTATCATCATCTCTCAGACCACAAAAAAAAATGGTTTCCCTTACAGGAAGATGACATTATAACCCAACACACTCAGAAACATAAAATCCTCAAAACATGTGTCACCCTACTACTGCATGGCTGCCATATAATCATACAGAGCGATGTTTTGAGTCACATATTTACAAACCTTTCTTGTACGTCATGCAGTGAGTCCAACATGGGGTTGCATGTCAGACATAATAACATAGATGACAGATTGTTGGTTTATCAAAACATACAGGTGGCCAGTAAACCAAACCTGGACTGTGGCCAGGGCTCTGATTGGCTTAGAAACCTGAAGCTTTTGTATTGGAAACCAAAGAGTCATGCTTCATTCAACAGTTTCCCTGCAAGATGGCCCAGCCTGTCACGCAACAGGCCGAAGTCTCACGCCACATAAACACAGCACGATCCCCCTTCTTCAGTCTGCACACAAGATCAGGTGACCCGTCCTGCACCAGGACAACGAAATTCATAAGGACTTATCCCTCTGAACTGGCAGATCGTATCTCACTAAATTAAACTGAACCGCAATTTAGCTCTGGAGAGAAAATAGATTGTTTAAACATGTTATCTATCTATGGAACATAAATTACACTACTTAGAATTTTCTTTTCTTGGTTTTCCAATAGCTGATGAGCTTTTTCTGAGATCCACATGAAGATGTATGGCAATCGTGAGGAAATTACTACGATTTTTTGCAAGGCTACAAACAGGCAAAATGCAGCCTATGCTCATGCTCTGCCTTTTGTTTGCAGCTGCTTTGTTCCTGTGTTCATCAATCGCGTGCACAAAACATGGTTTAATAGTTTTGGCAGATATTTGCATAGATATCTGTTCTGCATTAGGCAGACGGTCTTGCTGTTACGGAAACATTACTGCAGACGCGCTGATTTTGTGCCAAAGAGAACCCTTGAAGCTTAAAGCTTGCAAGTCAGTGTGGGTTAGCAATGCGTCTCTCGACAAACACACTCACAACCAAACATGTTATGCACAAACTACGGTTGTTCGTGTGTGAACTGCCACAACACAGAATTGAGGTGATGACACATGTCGCTATCAGATCAAATACATCACTGCTATTTTTGTAATTAGTCAGATGGCGTGTTTCGTCCTCTAGTTTTGTGTTTTAGCCTCTCATCGTTTTGTCTACGATATTGCAAATAGGTCAAATTTTAATAGCACAATAAGAATATATAAGTAGTCTTCCTCAGCCTGTTTCTCTGCGCTCTGCTGCAGCTGTGTCACTAGACCTATTTTGTCTTTTTACAGGATTGGTTCTTTCGCAATGAAACATGACCTTAATGTATCCATAGTTAAAAACTGAAACAACATGTAATATGGAGGTTTATTGCTACTGGTTCACGCAGGTCACCAGAACAAAACACACAATTGTTCTTTCACGTTATTTTCACATAGGGCTACGGTCTCTTTTTTTAATCCCTTATGTGCTCTTTACTAATTGATGAAGGCAAACATAGCTGGGAAGGAAATTAGTCTAATGTGTATGAGTGGCCATGGCCTGGGTGGGCTGCAGCTGGTGTGTTTACGCTGCTTGAGGGCCACGTTGCCAGGGCAGTGCGTGTGTCGAGGTCCAGCCATGTAACAGAACAGTCTGTAAACAGACTAGGACAGAAACATAGTTCAAGACTAACGACATTATGTGTGATACACCCAGACAAAGATGATATGTCCAAAAGACAAAATATACTTTATTTATTTTCTATATATACAGATCGTTTGTGTTTCCTAGGGCTGAGCGGATTCTCCTGACCTGAGCTGGGTAACAAGTGATCACCCAGGGTTTGTGTATTTTTTCTTAAGGTTCAAGAGCATTTGCAAAAAAAATGTTGATGTTTTTCTTCCTCTGACCAAACAAATACAGACTTTGTGTTATTTAAGATCTTGCCCTGATCTGTACTAGCGGTAATCAAGAAACAGAATAATTAAATGAAACTTAAAAAGATGACGAGGCCATACATTATTACTTTTTTTCAGCAGAGCATGTTATACAGGCCAGTCAGCACGTGTCCTGCTGTAGGCATCACATTGGCTTAGATACTGACCAAATATGACCAATAGTTAAGGGTGTAGCATCGATTCACTCCACCCAATTACACAAGACCTGAACAACCAGGCTTAGGTGCACCTATCTGATTTCAAAGAGAAAGCTCAAAAAGATTATCCACACAAGTTTTAGGTTTCACATAAAATGTTGATAAATACCAAAACCTATGACTATGTCTGCTTTAAAGTTGTTGTGAGCATTGTTTCAAATATGGTTTTAGGTCTCGTTGAATCATAGAGGGGAGGTGAAGAGTAAAGAAAGAGCTAATGATCCTTTCCACGTTTCAACAAAACGTTAAGAAAACAGAGGACATATTGTCAAATAACAGGCCAAGTGGCTGCTAAAAATACAGACTTAATACTTTCTAAACGCAGATTTTTACAGTAAATTGACAGATAAAAATAAATGACAGCACAAGTAACACGTGAATTATACACGCGACTTTCAGAAATAGTTCTTTCTCTCTACACTGAGACAGATTCACGGATTGGAAGATAGGTGAAGTGGGTTTGAGTCATGAACAGCATGCTCTATATTTAGACCCGCAGTGGTTCTTTGATTAACACGTACCAGAAAGTCAATACAAACTCAATTGGCTGGCTTCCAGGCACCGTTACATCCAGCTGTTCTTCAGACAGTTTTTTACCTTGTGCTGCTTGTACATTGTTGCTGTCGAAACTGGCAGAGATTAGTTTAGACGGAAAGAGAAAGATCTATCCAATAAACTCTTGACCTCCTAAAACTTTCCTCTTTTAAAGGATGTGACTTTGTTTAAGATCTGGAAACTTGTACCTTTTAATTCCTCTGAAATTATTGTTACTTTTGTTATTATACAGAATATATTGTTTTTAGATAGAATGCATTTTATTGTGAGTATAAAGCATAAAGGGCTTGCAGACACACTTAGGCATGTAGGAAAACACTGTCAGCAAGAAGAGTCTACTTTGACATGACTTGTGCGTACAGCTGCGCCCCCCTCCGTTTTCCTAACCTCAAATAGCACTTTCCAGCTGCTGGCTCTTGAGAGAAAGTCTTTTGCCTAATTGCTAGTGATTAGGAAAACAAATGTAGACTGTGTCCGCGAGCAGTTTGACTTTTATTTGAGCTGCTTGCGCTTCTACAGCGGCACAAATCACAGTGAAGTCTGTCTGTGCGTAAGAGGGTAATGTGAAACATGCATGTCATCAAAGCCCTTTGGTTTAATATAATGCACACATCATACAGTTATTTGTATACTGATACACTAACTTGTCATGGTCATTTTAGAATTGTAATCCTTTAGATGCCATATCATCATTTTGGAAGCACACCTGGGACTGCGCGTGACACTGAAATGATGAAACAATCAGGCATTATATTGGAAGACAAGCCCGTATCGTCCCCGTTTTGTGTCGAACAGGGCTGACGCACAACAACAGCCATAGTAACATTCGGATTTCGGGTCTTGCTCCAGCTCCCTAAGCTGGAGCGTAACGCATGACGCACTGAGCAGGCGCGACAAACCTCTCCCATAAATTCCCTGCCTGGTCTCATCTGGCTTTAAAGAGCCGGCGAGGTTAGACCCCTCACACCACTGCAAAGGATTTAAAACTAACTGTCACAGCACCGTTGCTCATCGGCTGCCACTGCTGCAAGTACGATAAAAAAGATGTCTCCGTCCGAGAGCGAGTTCGACATACCGGCCAAGAATTGCCACAGGATGGTCATTCTGGGCTCCACTAAAGTTGGAAAAACAGCCATAATCTCTCGGTTTCTGAACGAAAGGTTTGATGACCAGTACACGCCGACGATTGAGGACTTTCACAGGAAATTCTACAGCATCAGAGGAGACGTTTATCAGTTGGACATTTTGGACACATCTGGAAATCACCCGTTTCCTGCCATGAGAAGGCTTTCGATTCTTACTGGTGAGTTAGGCTTTAAAACTTTTAAACTGTCACGTTGCTCTCTGCACAGTCCATTGACTGTTTCACTATTATGTTTGTTATTGAACATAATTTCTCTTGTGTTTTCCAGGCGATGTCTTCATCTTGGTATTTAGCCTGGACAACAGGGACTCTTTCCAGGAGGTGCAGCGCCTGAAACGCCAGATATATGAGACGAAGTCCTGTCTGCGAAACAAAACCAAAGAGACCGCGGACGTCCCGCTGGTCATCTGCGGCAACAAGTGTGACAGGGACTTCTATCGGGAGGTGCAAGAGGACGAGATCGAGCAGCTGGTTGGCGGAGATGAGCCCTGCGCTTACTTTGAAATCTCCGCAAAGAAGAACACCAACGTTGACCAGATGTTTCAGACTCTCTTCACTATGGCCAAACTGCCCAATGAAATGAGCCCCGACCGCCACCGCAAAGTGTCCCTGCAGTACTGCGAGGTTCTTCACAGAAAGTCATTCAGAAGCAAGAAGTGCAAAGACGGCCACGCGTATGGGATTGTGGCTCCGTTTGCGCGGAGACCCAGCGTGCACAGTGACTTGATGTACATAAGGGAGAAGGCTGTAGGAGGCAGCCAGTCCAAAGAGAAGGGATGCATCATATGCTGAGATTTGCTTTGCAAGACACTTTCTGAAAGACTGTTCAGAGTTGAAACACAGAGCAGCCGCCGTGCACGCAGGGCACAGATGACCAAAAACTGCGGACTTCAGCACCTGAGGAGACAGTGACACATATGCTGAGACGTGAGGGATAACTTGCTCACGATGATAGGCCTGTCCCTGAAAAGTGAAGCAGTAGATGCTCTGAAAATGCTGTAAAATCTGCCTCTATATATTTGCTTACCGAGAGAAAGGAAATGTTTACATTTTGCTATTTTTTTAAACTTTATGGAACTTGAATGCATCATGAACAAATACGATTCTGAATGTGTATTTATTACAGCATATGTATGTTATCTTTTCCATGAAAACAATAAAACCATTGTTACATTCATAGCTTGTCTTCTTACCTTATTTCTTGGAAAACACAGTGAACATGGCACTGCAAAAATCTTACACTATTCTGCACATTTCCTGTCACGGCTTCTAAATGTCTTTACGAAGCCTTTCACTTCAGACCATGACACACTTATCACTAAGACTTAACTGTTAACAATTTGAGCTCTGTTCCATCATCTGCGAATGTGAATGCATGTACTAAATTTGTGAATTTAATTTGCTTTAAATGCTCCCTGGTTGTCTAAAAACAACCAGCATGTAATTAGTTGCAAATTTATACGACTATCAACCTAGCAGAAAAGACTTGCAAACAAATTATTCTTAATTAAATCGTTTTTTATTACAAAATAACAATATTACAAGATAGCACGTGTTTTATACAAATACCACAAAAGCGAGTGGGCTCAAACAGGACAAAGTAAATCTGTCCCTTTTCAATATGAATGAATCTGAGCTCCATAGGTTACAATAGAAACGTCATCCATGCACCTCGAATGTCTTTAAGCATCTCCTGCTGAGTGTAGTATTTCAGTTTTCAGTGTCATGATGGTTTTGGCACGTCAAACATGCACAGACTTTTGTATTTCTGCAGCAGCTGGTTCTTGGTGCTGACCTGCTCCCTCAGTGTGTCGAGCTGCTGCTGCTGGTCCACCGGACTGCTATCTATTCCGGGCATGTTGGAGATCTGTTCTCGAGCCTCCTGGATCTTTGCTTTGAGTTTGCCCAGTTCTTGATGAACATCCTGACTGTCCTTGTCCATACTTAGAAAGAAAAGCAAATAAAATCAAATGATGTTTTAGCATGCTGTTATTAAGAACATGTAATATATTTTGAAAACATTCAGCTACTGCTAACGTTAGCTAACACGTCAATAAGCTTAGCATTGTCAACTGATGACTTTAACGGTAACGCTAAAGGGCCGTGAATAAACAATAAAGGAAGGAACGTAATACCAGTTGTTGGCAATCTTACCATTTGATAATATCATGAACTAACGGCAGCAAAGAGCAATCTTCGACCTCTTTCTCCAGCTTCGGCTGTGAAACCGCCATGTCCGCTTTGTGTCGCACATAGATTACGTCAAACACGGTAAAAACGTCACCACGAACCGGAGCCTAAATTATGTAGTCCTTCAAATTAATTTTGATTTAAGGACTACACTGGAAAAATATCAAACGTGCTTAATACTTAAGCAAAAATGTATCTTAAGTATTTTGTACAAGCGGTTCATACAATGAATTATTTTAGTCATAAAATGACTACATTTCATATGAAGTAACACATTTTGGTATTTACACACAATATTTGTAAGCAAGCACAATGCATACGGTGTTCCTGGATATTTTTACACATCTGTGTTAACCTTCTTGACACACTATGTGTGTGATGACTAATACAGAAATTATATCACAACTAACATTAGAAGCAACCTCCCTTAAGTCACTCATAGATGTGTAAGAATTTAACATAGTTTGTGTAAATTTTTTTCTATCTCTGATCTCTCTGAGAGTGTATAGACTAGAGGGCAGATAGATAGATCTCTAATACATATGAAAATGAATCATATTTTGCTTTATATATATATGTAAGATAATCTATTCAGATTTTGCAAATACATTTTTGGTGTTTTTGAGATTGTGGGGCATCATATTGTCATGAATATACATTATATTTAAATGAAGTCTAATGTGATTTTCTTTTTTCAAACATCTGAGAATTGGTTTCTCATAAACAGAATAATAGATTCTTTTTAACAAGCTTCTTTTAACTCAGTGCTCACATAATGGAAAAACATTTCCTGTCAAATGCATAATGTGTTGTTCACATGTAATCTCAAGGTCTCTAATGTTTAGCTTTTTTTTTATATTTTTCTGATTATTTTACATTCTTATATTAAATGTATGTATATTGAATTTTAGATTTCCCACCAAATAACCACCAGATAATCTATTATTACACAGAAAAACACACCTGATCTGCAATAAGTAGGAATAAATTTCTCAAATCCACATATCCTGGAAACCTAAACATTTACTTATAACTAAATTTAACCTCTATATCTGCGATATTGACACAAATCGTGCTATTCGTGTACATTGAAAACAGGTATTAAGCGTGATGAAAACATGATGGCCCAAATCTTTTTTAATGGACGACAGTGAGTCTATGACTGTCCTATAGATTACCGAGATGTTGTATTCAGGTCATGCCTGTCTATCGGGTGCCCACTCCTATTTGTCTGTATGCATGGCTACTTCATGTTGAAATTAGGTTAATGATACAAGATAAAAGAAAATCTTACATTATATGGACAGCGGAGTATCACTATAGCTTCCTGTCTAATGCATTACTGAGCAACAACCTACTACATCTCAAATACAACTGATAACACACACAAATGCAGCAGTTTATCTTTCTTTGCATATTACAATAATGTAAATATGAAAAGCAAAACTATAGCTTTTCAAATATTAACCTAGCCTGGTTCTTGGGTTTTGCCTTCATCTTTGACCCATATGCGTTAAATATGAGCCCTAAATCCACCACAGGCTTCATCTTAATGTCTGTCGCAAGCTTCGTTGGTCTGACAACTGAATTGATTAAACTGGCTCAGGTAGTGTTTGACTATACTGATAAGTCAGACTTTATTAATAGTGGTAATGACCATGTTCAAGGTAATATCTGTTGAGTCACTTATCACCTCCCTCCAATGGAGGGATTATGTAGACATCTGCACTTACACATTAAATACTGTGTTTAGGATGTAGTTAATTAATCTATAAATTAGATTTATAGACTTTTTGTCTTAACTACTTATACTGACTACTGGTCTGTCCTTGATGTTGGGATTATATGTGTTTTTAATTTAACTCACAGACCTATAGATTTTCCTCATCTTTGCAGTATGTTCTTTCCCTACTCTCGACCCCATTCTGGTATAAGCATAAGCTGCCACAGCAGAGACTGAGAGTCAACCACACAGTGAAATGTGAAGCTTATTAAACTATTTCTGTGGTCACACATTGAACTGTGTGTCTCAAGATTAGGGCCAACAAGGAACTCGTTGGTAGGGCAGTTACATGGAATCCTCAGGCGCAGCAGTTTGCCTACTACCCCCCACCCCCCAAATGTCAAAGTGTCCCTGGACAAAACGTTGAACCATCGGTTCCCTCAAGAGGGCTGCTTCTCCACAAGAATTTTCCCAAGAAAGTTAATAACGCATAAGTTATTATAATTGATGATCATACTTTAAACAATTAGTCACTTAGCACATTAGCACCATAATTTCCAGTAGCTTATATATGTATATATATATCTTTTAGCATTATGCTACACATAGTATGGCTAAAACTTACATATTTAGCACATGTGACCCAGATCTGAGTTCTAAAAACTAGGTTATTTCCTGATCCAGCGAACTCATCACACACACCACAATTGAACATATTCAACCAGAATATCATGCACATTGTCACTGTAATTGGAGTGATACCAGAAAATTAAAACAGCGTTAGAGAGTAAAATGACATGTCTGGCAATACTTTCATTTACTACTTTAGTTTCAGACATATTCAGAATTACTTTGACCCATTTTCAGCTGGAGAATAGGCTCCATTGTGAAAAAAGCTTTCCTGTTGCAGGTTATGTTGGTCCTCAAACAAGCCTCCCAAGGCCCATACATTTCCATCTACTGAAAAACAACGGTTCTGCCATTGAGCGTCATCAGAGACCTAGTTCGAGCATAATGTAGGTTTTATTAAATTACATTTTATCAACACACAGTATCTCTTCACACTCCCTGGCCTCCTTGAAGTTCTTAGAACTTCCCCTCATTTCAACAACAGGTGAGGAAAGACAGATATTGTCCAATGAATCCTACGAAGCACTATTTTCCTCATAGCCTTAAAAGCTATCTTAAGAAAGAGTAAAATAAGTGAAAGGCCAAAAGTATGGTGGCTTGTATAAATTCTGGATCCTAACACAAATTCCCATGTAACTTTTTGGAAAACTTCTCGTGTATAGCTCAGAGTAAACAGATGCTTTAAGGCCGACAAGGGAGTTCTGCATAACTTTTGCGATTGATTTAAGAGTACTTCCAGCTTAATCCCTCTGTAGCACATCCCAAGAGGCTGACTTTGCCCCACCCAGCCACATGGTGACGCGAAAGAATTGTAACCCGTTTCCAGCAGATATCTCACCTCCTATCGTCTCTGGCAGAGAGATGGCAGGATGCAGATGCCCTGCCTGATGATCTGTGGTCCAATCTTAGCATGAATGAACCTAACATGGTCAGACACTGAGGCTGTACATCATTTTATTTCCTTGAAATTATAATTTGAGATAAATTTCTCCTCATTAAATAATGAATTTGTTAGATAATAAATATAATAAGTACTGAGCACATTGTCTGTAAACATATATATTTTATTGAACAGAAAATGTTTTTATATACATTTTTCCTAATCATACATATTGTGAAAAATGTGTCCATGAAATCCTCTGTGTGGACAAAACCGATAAAGAGTTTCACTCTGTGGAGTGTTCATGTAGGCTACTTGACCCACACTTTGAATGTTTAGTGTGTGTACATCCACCTACATTTCATTTGTTCAGTTGAGGCACAGTTTGAACATTTGCAGCAGCTTTGCATGTGGTTGGTCATCTTTAGATGAAATTTTTTTTCAATCAGTAAAAAATTACTACTTTACTTGCTGTAAAATATGATGACTGCACAAATTTCATATTTAATATTACTCAAAACTGTCTCCGTTACTAATTTATTATCATTCAATCTAATCAATGTGTGTTAGGGCTTTCAAATTTCTTAGAAGAACAGATTCAATTCCACAGAGCTTGATAATCTAGCAGTTTCATTAGACCCCTCTAGTGCCATAATTCTATTAGAGTTGGCGTTATTGCTTCAAAGGAGCCTTGCAAGCTTTGAACAAACAGTATTGTTATTGCCTGTTCAATTCAATCTAGTAACTTAAAGCTATTATTGCTCGAGAAAAGGCTGTCATTGTTTGCAAAATAGGTGCTCAATGTATTTATGTGTTTGTTTGTGTGTCCTTATATATGCAAAGAAAATAAGAATTACGTTATATTCTTATTCTACAAATCATTCTCATAAGATTTCCCTCAACACCATAAACATGAATAATACTAAAACTGTAAACTGAGAGAAGCAGACAACAAAATGTATATTTGCAGGGCAATATCTACCTATATGCTGAGAGTCTGCCCTTCAATCTTAAGACCTTACATTTTATAACCATAGAACAGTGTAGAAAACCCAAAAATCCAACATCCGTGAGCACCAGGTAGTTGTCCAGTCTAGAGATATCAAAAGCATGATCTTGTTTGTCTAGGACAGGGAAAAGCCCCTTTTGGCCATATAGTGCATTACATGACAGGAGAGGAATCATCTCAGTCTCTAGGTCATGCTACCAAACATCACAATGACACCTTGTTATAAGGAAACATATACAAGCATCATCAACGTTATGCAAATAGACAGTGAGAGCAGGAAATGCTTTTGCTGTGTAATGCATAATGTTCAGCTTTCATTTCACAAAACTGCAGTAGATGTTACACACGGTGAGGATAAATGGCTAACGGTGAATATTTTTCACATATAACTATACAAGAATTGTTCTTGTCACAATCTGTCACAATAAAAATGTACACATATAAAGTAAAATAAAATAAAAAGACCTAAACTATTCAGATAAGTAGACCTACACTGCCCCAAAGTGCAACATCAAAGTATGGTATAGACTAAAGTTATTAAGGAACTTAATCCACAAACACACATACATTCAACGACAATATCAACAATGTTGTGATTCTCAGCAAAAGCTATGTGCAGAATACAAAAAATGGCAAATTACCTAAACCTATATTTTATAAAACATGAGGTTTAAACTGAGAAAACGTAACATTTAAAATAAAACTGCAAAGACCTTAAATAACATAACCAACAGTATGTAATATCATGAAAGCAATTAATGAATCTGGAAAAAGCTTTGTGTGTAAGTGATAAGACCCAAATGCTGTATTGGATGCCCATGATCTTTGGGCCCTCAGACAGCACTGCATTAAAAACAGGTATGATTCTGTGGTGTAGTTAAAAGGAAAATCTACACCGTGGCAAGTATATCCCTGTTCAAACTTTTTTAAACTGTGTTGCTGCCATAGGTTTCAAAATTAATCTCAAACATTTTAAAATGTTTTCTATTTTCCATTGAGAATAAAAAGTGGGTTTGTGAGAAATGCAAATCGCTGCATTCTGTCCTAACTTTTTTGGAATTGTAACTGTAAGATTTGTTTAGAATGTTTTGCACCCTCATTTGTATCAATGGAATAGAGGGATGAAAACATTACATAGCCAAAACCGAGCTGCTGTATTGAACTGCATATGATTGTACAGATGTACCTCATAAAGTGGCCAGTGAGTGCATAAAATCGCTATTAACAAAGAAACCTGCATGGACCCCTGTACCATGCTTTGTTATCTGTTTATGACAGCATGGTGCAAATTTGATAATGAAGTTGTCATGCACATGTACATACATTAGTTTACCACTAGATGGTAGCCTTTAATTAACGATATTAAAAACTATGAGCTTATTGACGAGATACAAAATAAAATACATACGTTAGTTTTTACTTTCGGATAAGAATCGTTGAAGTGGGAACCTACACTTTCGTATGCGTAATAATTACCAAACATATTTTTAAAAGCATTAGAATAAGAGCGTCTCTTAAAATGAATAGACAACAACGATTGGTATGGGATAAAAGCACATGCAACTGGGTCCCTGTTGGCTATAAGACTATTTCAATAAACGCAAATATTTGATACTTTTAAAAAATTCAACTTCAATTAACTGGGAGGTGTTTATATGAAGGATACGTCATTGATTCATGCCGTGGTTTAAATCCAAAATACACTCACACGAAACACGCTGGGCTTCAAACCAAACGCATCCAGCGTGCTCCAAAGACCAACGTGCTGACGTAACGTCTTTATCACGGCAAATCACGGCGCACGCTGGGCGGGCATTGTGAAGCTGTAGTTGAGTGTTAGCAGGCTAACTAGAGAAAGAAAGCTAACCAATCGTGAGAGTGGAAGTGCAGCTAACGATAAAGGAAAAGACAACTGTCACCACAGCAAGGGAAACAGGAATTTTAGTGGATTCCAAATTCTGTTAGACGATTACATGGAAATAATTGTAGCTAGTTATTCAAAGACCGTGTTTGTCAGTCACCCGAGGAGCATTTTGGATACTACACCGATTGTCCCATTTCCAAACGGAAACCAGGTCTGGACAGACAGTTCGTGCTAGCTAGCTAGCTAGCTAAGTGAATCATCCAGGAGACTTTCCATTGTCACCCTGAAACCCAAACTGAATGTTTTGTTTGTCATGAGTCCGGCCGGGTGCTCCCATGTGAACGGTTATAAGGTGGATAATTGGAAACAAAATCTTCGAGTCATATACCAATGCTTTGTTTGGAGTGGTACTGCTGAAACCAGGAGACGCAAGGTAAAAACACAGGAACTGCAACGTTAGCTTCAGAAACTGAAGTGAAATGATTGTAATGTGGCACAGACAGAGGCTGTGGAGTGCAAATGGTGTCCCACACAAGCACCTTACGGGATAAACAAAATTAACGGTGGTCTTATAGAAACAGTTCTCTTGCAGCAGTAATGTTGCTAGTGCTGTCGTTAGCCAGCTACGGTATCACCGGTAAGTTAGCTAGCAAGACTCCTGAGGACTGATGAGACTGGTCGCTTCTTTGCCTTCTGAAATGCAACGCTTGATTTCACCTCAGGAGCTCAGACAATGAGTATTCACACTTTCCGCTCTGAGCCAGTAGGCTAGGTTAGCCGAACGGTTCTAGTGAATGTTGAACTGTTAGCTGAGTGGCTTAACTTGGGTTTCATGAGACCAAGTCGACCTATTGTGCCTCTACACACGCACGCTGGTCTCGCAGAGGGGCGGATTTCTCCCCCGAGCATCCTATCTCTTGTTTTTTTTTTCTGCACTTGTTATTTGTCACAGGCTTGGACGCCAGATCATTACTTTACTGCCGATTTCTTTTTTTGGTTCACTTCACACCTGCTCGGCCTACACTGCTGTGAATAGCTCTTAGCAATGTGATGTCATCACTCGATTGGGCATTGCATTTTCTCTCACTTCTCCACCGTTGTTCTTTCGTTTTGACAACTTAAACTTTATAAATATATTTTGATCTGTGACATAATGTTAGTTTGGGGGTTAAGAGACACTAGAGGTAACAATGTTGATAGTGCATTACTGAACAAATTGCGTGTTGTTTCAGTGTTATCCAAAGAAATCTTCCTTTAACATTCGGCATATACGTTTATGTTGTGATAAAATAAGTGATTCAGTGATGCAGGATGGAGAGCTAGTGAGCTGTTGCTATCGCCTCATCATCTTCACTGATATGGATAGTTAGAATGAATAAGAGCTGGTTTGCTTTCTTTCTTATTGCTCTTATTGTGTCCTATGCACTGGATTTTGGATAAAATATCAAATGTATTGAAAGAGCTCAGACTGTGTGTTGTATTGACTGTAATACACACTTAAGCTAACAGGACTACCTGGTGGGAGGGCAGACTGAACACAACTGAAAGCAAGGCTTGGTTACACTGCAGGCAGAGCAAATAGCTAGTGTAAAATGGTCGATGACCCTTTGCTTGTACAGTGTCGTAGTGACATGCTTTCGTTTGAGCACACTATTTGTCTTTTATATACTGTTAAGTCCATCAGAATTAAAGGTGGAAGAACATCCAACAGTCCTAAAAGGTTATTAGACAATGCAAGATGAATTCATTTTAAATTTAACTGTCTGGTGTCTGTCTCTCACTCTGTCTAAAGAATGTAATCGGTAGTAGCTCAGTCAGCACCATCTCTGCCAAACTCGCATCGCTACCTTTTATGCCAAGGTGATGTCTTTCACAAGTGCGTCAGCAGAAAACAGCACACTTTACCTTGGATTAACCTCTTTCAAAAATCCCTTATGTGTCTGCATTGTTAAGATGAAAATGGTGAAAATACGTTACGGTAGTTTGTGCTATCATGACCAGGCTTTTGTACTTTAATGTTGCCATATCCACATTCACACTGGAATATGTTGTATTTTCATAGTTTGTTCTCGATCAGTCCATGTCATCTATCAGTGCAGTTATTTTTTTATGCAATTAGTACCATCAAGTTCTTCTCACATTCCACATTTCACAGTATGCCTGTGGCCTTGGAATCCTGAAGTAGTCTTACATAACGTAATATAATACATATTAGTATTATACAGTATATATCTCTAGTTGTGATAGCAGTTGTTTCTTACAGTGTCTCTCTCAGGAGTTTTTTAAGTTTTACATTTAAAGTTGGCTTTTTACAAGTTGGGTAACAGCTGTCTGACATCTTTTTTAGTGTATGCCTAGTGTTTCAGAACTGTTCTTGTGGAAAAAGATACTGATTGTTGAGGCGACTGATACAGGGAAAAAAAGAGATGACAGTGGCAGCCTGAGGTGTTTTCTCTGTTGAATAATTTCAGCCCAGTGGTGCTGTATGGGAGTGAGAGTTTTTTGTTCCACACTTTCTTTACTGAGCCTCTTTACCACCTAACTAATCTGACACGCAGAAAAGGTGTAGTGCTGCTTCAGTGGTGCACAGGTAGTGTATTCTCATGAAGTGAGACAAGAGTATCTCTTGTTGGGCTTGACATATGGGTTAATTAGACTCTAGGCTTTATTATCACAACCCAGTAGCTTAAAAATGTCTATTCATAACTACTGTAGAACTAATAAGGCCTGCAACTATCGAGTATTTGTGTAATCGAGTATTCTGTCGACTTTTTCATCTAATATTTGAGTAATCTGATTAAACGTGTTTTGCGTTTTGAACAATATTGAAAGTGCATTATGTCACATGAAATGCCTGTTTATATAAGCAGTCATTTGGCTGTTATTGATAAACCTTGATAAACCATTAATCACAAATACCGTGCGTTAGTTAGCAATCGTAAACATTGTTTCCAATAGGTTTGATGTGGGGGGGCACAGCATGTGGAAAACTTCACAATAACTTCCTGTCACTGCGAGGGATTGTGAGTCTGTGTTGCGTTACGTTAGCTTGCAGAGGCTCCGCTTGGTTTAATATGCGGATGCTTCCACATAAACATGAGTAATGTTACCAAGTCTGTATTTTTTTTTGGTATGCCAGCTCAGTTTTACAATGTCACTGACATTGTCACTGACATTGTAAAACTGAGCCTGACATTGTAAAACTGAGCCACGTTGTCCTCTTTAACTGTTTTTGTTCAACGTGTGTCAAATATAACAGTCATGACGTAAACAAAGCCTCGATTCTTGAAAAAATGCCTTGATCATTTTTTATAATCGAGTTATTCGAATAATTCGAGGAGGAATTGTTGCAGCCCTAGAACTAATACAATTATACGAACCCATCTATAATACCTGTTTGGTGAAACTGTTATTTGAATAAACAGTATTGTTGTGGCCTGCTCTGAATAAGCATGAATGATAAAACAGGAATATCACTGCAGTGCTGACATCATTTAAACACTGTACTAAAGAGGGATTGCGTTCAGACATTGTATTTTGACCTGGTTTCAGTAGCCGGTGCCTTTTATCCCAATTTGCTGCATTTCATCTCCTTTTTTTCTCAGTTTCTGGTTTGTCCTCAACAGCTCCCCCTCCAAGCTCTCCTCTGTAGAATGTACGTGTTGGTCTACACTGACACAGAGTGTGAGGTTGTGTAAAGAAAATGGTGCACCGTTGACTATATCTAATTTTAAATGTCTTTATGTGATACCAATGCTCCATGGCAAAAACAATTAAATCCAAATAGAGCCCACTTAGAAAGATGGCTATCACAAACAAGTGTGCAATAGTGTTTCTGGAAACCCATACTAAAAACTACAATTTTAAGTGATTGGTTTTGTTCCTGCACTTCCTATTCTGAGCAATGTTTTTAGAATGGCGCAAAGAACTGGTTTGAACAAATGTCTATGCTAAATCCAAATTCATGTTCCGGTAGTTTGCAGAGTGCCATTTAAGCAGAGTTGCACAGCAGGATGTCACCATTGCTCTTGAATAAGAACCTGTATTTGTCTTTTAACAGTTGGATTCACTACCCTTTAGGCCCCTCCTGCCATATTTATAATTTATATTTTGTGAATGGCTGTGTTGGAGGGATAGTGTGAATATTTATGAAGGCCATAGTTATTTATTCTATCTTTGACTTCCAGCGTCCATCCAGCAGGATAGACTATTTATCTCTAAAAGGAGGTTCTGTTTTTTACTCAAATACTGCCACCACGAAGGAATATACCATGCAGTTAAGGCAGAGCTATGATGTCAGACTGAGTGGAAATTGGATGACATAAAAGCAGAGTGGGTGTGGCTGGCAGAATTTTACAGCCATATAAGCTTTGAAGAATTTGCTCTTACTTTAATTAAAGGGGTGAGGATTGTGATGAGAGAGCTCACTGAACTCTCTTCTACTTCTGATAAATTGTACATGCTGAGACAAATCATAAACCCACTTTCCCACATGAGTAAATCCCCTTTTTGTTTGTAATATGAAAGAAGTAGTGTTATTTTCAAGGGTGAATGATATTCTTCCTTATGTCACTCTATCTCCCAGTTCACTTTTGCGCCCAATTGCATATAAAATGCACTGAAGCATGGCCCATCTCGGGGAGCAGCTGATAGTTGTGTTGTGAGCAGAACTCTTTGTCAGGTCGCTCTCCATCACATCGCAGGCCTACTCCCTGACTCATCAGCATACGTTTGTAGCATCAGGATCTATTCCTCCAGCCTCCTCATAGCCCCTGCTTGTTCCTCTTCTGTGCCGACTCCCACGCTGCTTCATCTATTTGCTTGCTTTCACTTTTTTTTTCTGTTTGCAGATCTGCCTCTGCTCATGGTTGCCTCTAGAATATCTGATTACATCTATGCCAAAAAATACTTATTTATGTGATTTGATCGCACCAGGCAGCATTCAAATCCAGTATAAAATCTGGATACTTTAGAAAGGTTTAGTGTGAAATGAAGACATATTGATTATTTTTACTCAATGCAATGACAAACAATCAGCATTTTCATGTTAATTTTCAGATTACCAGACAAGCTGGACCTGTATTAATAGGAAGTAAGAAACTTACTATTACACCTGATGATGGTTGTGATTTTGACTATATTTTTTCACTGTCATTAACCCTTTTTTAGCTTTCGTCCTTTTGCTTTTTTACCTCCTTACTGAGTGGCTATACTTCATCTGCAGAAGAAGTATATAACAAAGCAAAGACTACACAGTGAAAAGTAAACCAATTGTACTGCTTTAAAACTCAGTGAATATCTATTTGATATATATGTCCCTCAAGATATTTGGATGTTTTGAATGCAACATTTAATGCAAATGTATCAATGTATCAACAATCTTGCTTTAGCAAAAAATCACCATCACCACATCACAATCCCCTCATTTACCGCCGCTACTTTTTTCCCATCCTCCCCTCCTCATAGACCTCATTTGGTGATTTTCTACAATGGTTTCTAGATCACATCAAAGCCTAGTTTTCCAATATCTCTGCATTTTCTATTACTCCCAGACCTCACTTAATGTGGCTTTTGGTTAGTTAGTCACCGTGACTGTACCTCCGTGACTGAGATGAAAGAAATCGTACCAGGTCTGTGTCGTTCCCCAGTAATTACAGGAGGCCTGGTGTGTCACCATGTGGTGTTACGTTCACATGCAGCTTCCTCCTAATTTCTGACTGTATTGGGAGTGTTGAGCCTCAGTGCCCTCTATAGGTCGTTTTATTTCTATCAGCAGTTCTAAAGGAGAGGAAATGCTTTGCTAAACAGTATTATGTTTCTGCAATTTAGATATTTCACAGGGGAACAATTGTGGAAAAATTCAAAGTACATATGCTGTTGACATTGTCCCAAATTGAGGGTCTAAATGACCCCCAAAAGTCTCACAAAGAAGGTAAACAAAAAGATCAGATCAGATAGAACTTTAATGATCCCTGAGGAAAGGTTCCTCCGTGAAATTCAGTTTCTAGCAGCAGAGCACCGACTTACAGTTTTATCAAGAAACAAATCAGTATTCAAGAAAAAGCAAAAATGAGAAGACTAGGTCAAAGGTAAGAGGGCTACTAGATATTGTCTAAAACTATTAACTTAATACTCCATCACGAAAGCTGGAAAGGACGTGGCGCTCCACAAATTCATATAGCTTAGCCTGGAAAGATAGCTTACTAACTTATAAAAAAGCCTTGCGTAAAGCTAGAACCTCTTATTATTCCTCACTAATTGAGGC
>JAUMTR010000026.1:11236702-11266009 GCA_032270685.1 Microctenopoma stevenorrisi | reverse complement strand
CTGTAAAGTGCCTTGAGATAACTTTTGTTGTAAAATGGCGCTATATAAATAAAATTGAATTGAATTGAATTGAATACTAAATGAATATATTCATAACATCCAAGTAGATACATGGTATGATATTCTAGCTGGCATGGTACTATTAACATTAAAAATCAATAAATATTTTATTATTGCACATAAGTTGGATTATTTATTGCACTAACAATCATCCTGTTTGTGTCAATGCCCCTGTTCCTGTTCAAAAGACAGATAAGAGGAAGATATCAATATTTTACACCACATTTGCAGTGTGCAAATATATTTTATTAGGCTTGGACACGACTTGGACGTGCATGACTTTGCATTTTGTTGATGCTCATCTCTGTAAAAGCTGTGTCCAGTTCTGCTCTCAGCCCCTCCTGCTAAGACAAGTTCACTTTGGCTGATTCCCTCTTCCATCTCTCCCTCCCACTGACTGTTTCTCATCTTTGCCCTCTCTTCTAACTGTAGACGGCTCTTCTTATTTGACTGTCCAACACTGTCTGAAAGACGTCACTAATGCAAAACACACTGGTCACTGCCTGAATCAGCCAATAAGCCTGCTGTCCAGCCCTCCCTTAATACTACCATCTGGCTAATGACCCGTCAGTCACTCTCCAGGGGCCGATCGAGCCCAAAACCGAGAGGCAATCAATCTCTTGTAGTGTGGATGCTCAATTATTCTCTTTTGTTAAAACCTTGGACGCATGTGACAGCTTTTCTTGCAATTTGTCTGGTTCTCTGGCCTTTTGAGAAAAGGCACATTGTGTCATTAGATCCTTGCAAGATAATTTATTCTGTCTACACACAAGACCCTAGTGCAGTCATACATAGGCCGTCATTACCTATGGAGGTAATGCCCATAGGTTTTCCTGGAAGTAATTTTACAGTCTCTTTAGTGTCTGATTGATACCATGGGTATAAAAAAAATCGACCTATGTTCAGATGAGATCTTAGTCCAAAGGGACTATTCAGAAGCTCAGTGCTCTGCATGTCGGTTGCTATAGTAGTCCCTCTTTAGTGCGTGACAGTGTGTGTTTTGGAGGAGCAGTGTTTGTGGTAATTCGTTCACACATCATCTCTTAACCATCTGTGCAGACACACAAAACACAATCATCCAGTAATTTGCATGATCTTCCCTCTTGCCATACATACTTGTCATAATGCAAAGAAATTTGCCATAATATTTATGAAAATATTTGAAATAAAAAATGACAGTAAGACGATATAAAATATAAAAAATAAAAAAATTAATAACATTTGATCAGCAATTGCATGTATTAGCACAAATAAAATCAGTGAGTCGCTGTGCCTCGATCCCTTTACATGCACTTAAGTAACAAGGTTTCCCAGAGAGAAAGCATCTTTCTTGAGTTTCCGGGGAGCAAAATACATGTACTTAAGAGTCCCGGTTACTGAATATCCATGTAGATTAACTCTATTGTGATAGGAAATGCTACTTTTTTTACTAAGAGGGCAAAATAGACGAGAGGGCCACAGCTGGCACACAATGCGAACTGAAAGACATTTGCTGTGTACAATGATTTACCTCGATCTCTATTCAATTCAATTGAATCTTATTTATATAATCACAAAACTAATTTGTGTCTCCTGAACCTGAGCTGGTTCCACCGGAGGCTTGATAGCTGAAGGCTCTGCCTCCCAGTCTACATTTAGAAACGATAGGAACCACAAGTAGGCTAGCACCCGCAGCGATGTGCTCTGTTGGCATAATCTTCTTGGCCAGGAATGATTTAGTCACATTTGTTCACAGCACATCAAAGCAGACAGCCATGTGGTTACAAACAATGTGTTGTGCAGATAACCCTTGTTTAATAATACTCTAAACCATAAAAGCTATTTCCCATTTCTGTCTGGCAGTGCTGAGTGGATCAACTGAAAGAGAAGCTCAGCTTGCTCACTGGGTGTTCTCTGGACAATTTACACATGGGCTCAATTGGATATTACTTATATTAGTATATTTGTATTAGAGGAAGGGTAGAGAGAATATTCATTAAAGTTCTTGGTCATCTTACTTGGCTGTTTTCATTCTTACACACAGCTCTCAGGGAAGCGGCTAGAGAGTTTCCAATGGCAATGTTTTAGGACGGGCATTTCCATATATAGATAGTGAGGACGGGGATGTGTAGGGGGGTAATAAGATCATCCTCCCATGAGGTCATTCAGCAGTGTGTTCTAAAGTATCGCCATCAGTTGCTTTCCCCAGTTTATATTGGATATAAAATTAGAAACGACTGTGTGATAATAATAATTGTATGTGTTTAAGTACTCAGAGAGACAGGTTTTTTTGTGAATGCAGTCTGCAGTTCAAGTTAGTCATTTTTACTTTTCTTCGTGCATGTGCGTGTTGAGAAGGATGCGCTGGCTTATAGGTAAGAGGCAGCACAGTGAGTCATTGCTCTTATATAGCTCGTGCTCTGCAATGACTCTCTCCCCTCCCTGTCTTGTTCTTTGCAGCAGCAGCAGCAGCATAGCTTGCCCAGTAGAGCTGGACCTTTGTCCACATCATAATTGTCATCATCGTTTTCTCTCCTCAGTTACAGGTCATCACATTTCCGACTCTAGTTGAATATATGAATGCATTAACCTAAATGCTGCAGATAATGCAGCTGGCTTGAGTTTGGAGCACCAGGCTTACTTTTCTAATATGTATGCAGCTGTATTGTGTACAGTGGAGCTTTTGTGGCCACTTGACTCGTAAGATAAGTTATCTTATGTTACGTTCATGTTGTGCTGATTCAGGTAATGTCATTTTTGTGTCTCTTGTATCAAACAACATCTTTGTGGATCAATGACTGGACACACGGCTCACGCAGCTACCCTCAAAGAGAAGACCCCCAGATACGACACGCAGTCTAGCACAGACTGACTGCAGGGTTGCTAGCCGTCTGACACTTGTTCTAGTCATTTGAGCCAGCAGCTGATCAATATTAGATCTAATAGAACATTAAAAGCCCTGGGCTAAGAGAGGCACAGGGCTGCTGACACCGAGGAGTAGACAACCTGTGAAATAGATTTTCTGCCTGCTAATGTGGGGATGTGGGCAAGGCGTGGCACTGGCAGGGTTTCTTGTTTTTGACACGAGTCTTGGTGCAGTGGAGGAAGAATGGGATTAATAGCAGCACTACTTAGGCAGGCTTAGAGAGGCAACCAAAAGCATACATTTTGGACTTGAGATTAACCCAACTGTGTTTTCACACAGTGTGTGCCTTGCCTTTTTTAGCTTTAAAGCCCTTTTAATGTTCTCTGTGCCCGTTTGATTTCTTTGAAAAGTTACCTTCACTGTTTTGGTGCTGCCCCTTTACTGATTCAGAACTGGTTGACTAACAGCCAAATAAAAACAGAGTTTAGTGTCTGCACCCTGAATGTGCTGTCAACTTTAACTAATGTCAACACACTGTCCGAGTTTCGTTTGCAGCTCATCTTTGCCGAGCATAGTAGCATATAATTGGTGTCTGATACTGCATCCATCCTTTAACTTTGGTGGTACCATGATACAAGCAAATGTACAAATTAATTTTTGTCACGTGGTCCTTACAAATAGAGGTCAGCAAGGGACTATTTCAATCCTGCACCAACCTCTTATCTACTACTGCAGATCATTTCCAGCCATTCCCACCAATATCCCATCTCGGCTGTGCATAAATCTGATCTTTTTTTCCCTGTTGAATATCTTTTTGACTTTAACTCACAGGGAAATAACACATATTCTAACAGAATGCACGTTACTCATCTGTTACAAGCATCATTAAACACTGTTAAATATGATAAAGCATAAAAATTGTATCGTATCACTATCATAGTAGAACCTGTAATATAACTGCCCATGCCTAAAGCGGGAACTCTTCAATCTTGTGAATGAAAATGAAGCTTTGAGATCAAGTTAACCCTTTTATTGTGGCCTTGTAGCAGTTTTAGTTAGTGTAGTCATCCCATTGCCCAGCTTGTTCAGTGTTGTGTTATCCAGGGAGAAGGAAGAGAAAAGTGAGTGACACAGGCCCAATTGTCATATACAAAAAGTGTGAATGTGATCCCGATGGTGTCAGGTTATACCTTTGTGTCTCTAGTCAAAAGATGGCAAATGATGATTTCATGTCTAATAGCTGTAGGTAATGTAGGAGTATGTGAGACTGTCCTATGAGAAACTGAGCACAACAATAGTTTCTTTCTCATGTTTCTTTTCACCTTTGCCTTTGCATTTCTTCCTTCTGTGCCTTTCCTTATGAGTGGGCGACTCTGCGCGGCAGGTCCGCACCACAAAAGGCTTTGATTAGATCACTCTGAGCTTCCTTGCCCACCATTTCTTGCTATTCAAATTCTTCATCTTTAGACAGGCGCACAAACACCTTTCTGTCGTACTTTCACTCACGTTACCAGCAGAACTGTTGAGGCGTTTGCTGATGTAATTCTTGTGCCATCTTACGACATATTTATGCTTGTGACAGGTATCAATATAATGTCCTCAGACATTGGCACTAGAGCTGAAAATTGGCAAGAACCTGGCAATATCATACAATATCATTTACAATTTTTTTTATTTACAATTCAATATACTGTCATACTCCAGGTAAACTGATACGTGGAAACTGTACATATAATACTAAAACTACTACTTTCCAGTAGTAGGGGGAGATTAGAAGTGCTCGAAGCTTTCGTTAGGATGTAAGTGATGTTGCAATTAGTTTTACGTACATTAAGCATGGCATCTTGTTATCTGAATTGTATATAGAACTGGGGCCTGTGCTCCTGTAGAACTTTTTTTTGCAGATTTGCCACAAATGTCAAGCATAATAATGCACAATTTCACCGGTGAGTGCTGCAGCCAGACAACTCACACACACACACACACACTGTCGCAGCAGCTGTTGCTAGTGTGTGCTTCAGATGGATTCTGCTCGCCTCCTTCAGTGTATCTGCTAAGATTTAGATGGCAAGATCCGCTGCATGTGTCACCTGCACTGGATTTGTCAACAGGTCTGGCAGTCTTATACCTGTCTGCATATCAGATCTACTCAAGCACCGTGTCCTTAAATGTGTTTGTGTGATTGCAAGATAGGATTTTTAGCTGGCAGGGAGTTCTACTCGCTGTGCATCTTTACATTCCAGCTCAGCCGAGAGTTTTTCTCACTATACTCTGCTTTTCTGCTCCCAACTTCTTTTCCCCATCTATCCCTACCCCAAACCCCATCCTCCCTCGGATTTTTCTCCAGGCCAAGTCGTGTATCTGTCACATGTGTGGCGCCCACCTGAACCGACTCCACTCTTGTCTCTACTGCGTCTTTTTTGGCTGTTTTACGAAGAAACACATCCACGAGCACGCAAAAAACAAGAGGCATAATCTAGGTAAGCTACACACTCAGTCACATGCAGTCATGTCATGAAATTATTATTGTTTAATTGATGACATTATTTTTATTGTAAATATGTGTTGTCTTAAAAAGCTAAAATGTAAATGCCCAGCTATTTCTCATTATATCAGTCTTCACATGTATCCCTATATTCTCCTGCAGAATCAGCTGTTATCAGTGACAAATTGTGGCATTGCTTTGGGAAACGTCCTCCTCTGAGTAGACAGGGAGCTGAACATCTTTAACTGCAGCACATTACCATTCTGATGGTAATCCAGTCAAATGTCATCGGTTTAGCTAATACACACGCATTCATAGAACAACAAGGTAGACATTGCTAATCTAGAGCTAGCAGAAAATCTAGCTTTAATGTAATTACTAATTATGCTAAATTGGATGAGACAATGACACTTGTCACAGCAACAGCGCTTTCCGTTTAATGAACAATCACTAAAAACAACCACGCTTAATGTGTAAAATTAAAGATGATATATTTAAAACGTTTCCGTGCATTACATATATTGTATAATTTATTATATATATATTGTAGAAATAAAAAAAACTCAGTGCTACAGCTATACTTTTAACCAAACGCACAACCATAAAACATAAAATGACACCATAACATAGGTTGGTCAGGTTTACTACATGATGTGCTAGCTCACTTTGTCAGTATTGGTAGCACCAAAAACAGAAAAATGTCTGATAAAGCTAAAAATAGGTTGTCACGGCAACAGAGCTGCGGTGTTTCTGCTGCAGAGTTTGAGAATGAAAGAGGTTGGTGGGTTAGTTGAAAGCACAGGTGGGGGTGGGAGACAAGTACACCTATTTCACCCCCTTCTCATCTCTTAGAATTGTTCAGTGCAGGCAATGAGATGGAAACATATTGTGCTGGCTGAAAAATGCAGGTGAAAAAGGCACTTGTCTTCACTCTGGCAGGGCCAGTGAGTTTGGACTATAATAAAATCCAATCTGTATTACTGTGCTGGTGGAACTATTTGTAATTATGGTGCAATCTCTTTTTATCCCCTTCTTTCCTTCCTGTTCCTAGCTATAGACCTATTATATGGTGGAATATATTGTTTTGTGTGTCAAGACTACATATACGACAAAGACATGGAGCAGATTGCCAAAGAAGAACAGAGGAAAGCCTGGAAATTGCAAGGTATAACGTTTTGTTTTCTGTCAGAGGAACTTAGTTTAGCTTCTGGAACAAGGCGGTTTGATAATGCTCACACATTTGTTTCTTTGTACCTCCAGGCATAGGAGAGAAATACACAACATGGGAGCCAACCAAGAGGGAGCTAGAACTACTGCGACACAATCCAAAGCGGAGAAAAATCACTACGAACTGTACCATAGGTGGGTAATGGTCTGCACTGTTCAGTCTGTACATGTTAACCAGCACAGCTTCTCATCCCCATTTTGCATACATGAGCTGTTGGCGTCATGAATTTACGTAGACCCGGAGTCCTCAGAAATAGGCAGTCCTTCAGGTACTGCAGTTGAAAAGCTCAAACACAACATTAATTTTGTATTAAACACAACCACAATAGGCCTGAATTTGTCTGTGGCTACACATATCATGTTTTCTGTTGGATTTTCTCAGCTGCTTTGATTTCTCCCTGCTATCTCCATTTCCCTCGAATTCTTAAGTGAATTTTTGCTGATTTTTTTTTTGCTTAAGGCCACTTGCCAATTGTTACCCCTTTATGTCCTCAAACATCATGCTGGGTAGCAATGACTGGCCAGTAAACTATGTGTGTTTATGGCTGTGTAAGCTACCACTGGTCTAAAGCATTTAAGCTCTCACTGAGCACTTTCTTCTAAAACCAGCCTTCGCTCAGTTGGATTAGACCCAAAACCTTGCTGTGTCTCACCTGTTCAACAGCCCATCGCTTGAGGATGTAGCTTCACTTTTACACTCTAAATGTATCCATTCACAACTTTGGGGTCTGCTCCAGGATACACGCAGCTTCGCTGGCAGACCTGACCCAACACCATATTGTTAATTTTTCTAGCCACAAAAAACTGATACGGGAGTGTTAGTGCTCTATGTGTAATTGTTACCCAGGTGCAGCTGCAACAAACTTTCTCTTCATAAATGGTTTATAAAATGTCAGAAAATGAAAAGAAAATACCCGATAAAGTTTAAACCTTTTTCAGAAATTATTGCTAAATATAAGGTGCATAATAAGTAAGTCAACCACACCTAAGGCACATCGGTAAGGAGAGGATTATCAGGTCCTCAATGGTGATTCAGATTCTCTACATTTCAAGCCGTTGAATCGGAGAAACTGTCGTGGGTAATCTTCATTGTTGCGTTGTTCTCACTTTTCTTTCTCTCTCTCTTTTTTTTTTCCTCCTGCAGGTTTACGAGGCTTAATAAACCTGGGCAACACATGTTTCATGAACTGTATTGTTCAGGCTCTAACGCACACGCCGCTGCTGCGAGACTTCTTTCTCTCTGACAGACACAAATGCGAGATGCAATCAAACTCCTGTCTGGTGTGTGAGATGTCGCAGCTTTTTCAGGAGGTATGAAACCTAGTGTGCAAACTTTTTAGGTTTGTGTAATCCTACAATAACAAAAAAATAAATTTTTGGCTTACACTGAGGCAAAATTTGAGAGTTTTTAGCAACCATAACATACAAAGTGTAACCCACTGCAGAATGCTGAGTCACTGTTGCGCTCTTTTGTTGAGTCCAAAGAGACAGGTAGAGAGGAGGGAGAAATCCTGCTTGAAAGGAATGTACAGAGCAGTCACTCTCGAATTAACAGAGCACAGTAATTACATATTTATTGAATATGATCAGTCAGTGTGGATGACGTTGCCTATTATAGTCGTTATAGTGTGGGTTTTTAATCCCAGCTCCTCGATAGAAAACCATTTTATGTCCCCCAAAGTCATCAACCCTGAGCATTATGTAATGGTTTCCTGGTCTGCTCCCACACGGCCTGGTTTTTCCTTACACCCACTCACCTTCCAATATTTAAGGGCGCAGAGAGGACAAGCAGTGCAATAGCAGGTTGAGTCACCACCTATCCACCCCCTCTTCACAACATACACGTGCACACACAGCTCTGTCCTGTCTCAGATGGCTGAATTGTTGTGCTACATAACATGCGTAAGAGGTAAACGCTCTCCTATGTCAGCCAGGGTGTAGAGGTGGGAGTCACCAGAAACCCCACGATACGATATTATCACAATACTTAACTTGCGATACTATAGTATTGCGATTAGAAATGTTCTGCAACAGGCTAAGTATTGCAATATGACATGATGTGATAATCAAATATTTTTTCAACTACAAATTATGGCCATAAAGTCAAACTTTGTCGAAAAACATTTAATATAATAAAAAAGTCCTCAGTCTTTTACTTCAATCATTTTTATTGCTAACAAACTGTCTGAATGCAAATGTGTGGACTACTGTGCAATTACAGTTATTTTGAACACTAAAAAGTTTGCTTTGTTTTTAAATTCATTCAAAAATATTGATACATCGTGTCCCTCTATGGATACAATACCACGCAAAAATATTGCAATCCCATGCTGTATCGATTTTCTTTTTCTCCCACTCATACCAGAAAGACTGACAATTTTTTGAGAAATTCCAGCCATACAAACCCCCCAAAAGCCATTTTAACACAATTTAACACCCCGTTACTGTTTTAAAGTATTCCACCTTGTCTTGCCTTTTCTCCATCTCTCTATTTTTGTTGCTTGTTTCCAGCCCACCTCCATATCGTCATCAAAAGCTGTTTTCTGACTCTCTCTCTCTCTCACTCACACACACACACACACACACACACACACACACACACACACGCGCAAATAGCTTCTTAGTTTTGAAGGTTAGAGGCGCAGGCCGCTTTGATCAAGCAGACTCTCGCGTCCCCCCCCACCCTCCAGTTTCTACCTCTTCTTGTAGTATCTTTCATTTGTCAGCCAACCTTCAAACTGCTGAAAAGGAACGGAGTCTGTAAGATTCATAAGCAACGTCGGCATTGCATGTTTCCCCCTGTCACAGCTCATTCAGACTTCAGAGGGAAGTGCAAAGAATAAAATGATTTGTGCGCGACATGTTCATGTTGAGAAATGAAAGCCCTCTCTGGCATTAATGAGCTCTGGTTCGAGCTTCTGTTACTTTCTTACCCACATCACCTGACCCGGACAATTGTCAATCATTCTAGTTCCCAGGGAAAAGCAATGACTTTGCAACACTTACCTACATTGTTCTTTTTGGTGCCAAATGATCCCATTTTCCAGTCACTCTGTCATCCCTGTCTTTCACTTCACACCTCCTGCTTCTAAGGAGGTGCAGTCATTAGAGTGGGGGGCTATTAGGTGACCTCTGGTGGGATTACCTTTTTAATCAGTTGAGGCTGAAGGTAGTCACAGTGACTGTCAGAGCATTTATGTTATGGTTCAGCAGTGAATTATAGATGACACTGAGCGATGTGGCTATGAGACTAGGAAAGTGGTAATAAAATATAACACCTGGAATAACAGGACAATCACCCCTCCTTCTCACCTCTTTCCACCTCTCTCATTTCTCCTCACCGATCTTAGTTCTACTCGGGCCACCGTTCACCCCACATTCCCTTCCGGCTGCTGCACCTGGTGTGGACCCATGCACGACATCTCGCGGGCTACGAGCAGCAAGATGCCCACGAGTTTCTCATTGCAGCGTTGGATGTACTACATAGGCACTGCAAAGGGGACACCATCAGTAAGCTCAACCTAATCCTCTAACTTATCACAAACCACATTTCCAGAAAAGCTGGGACTGTATGAAACACAGGGTAAAATCTGTGATTTGTTAGTACTTTTAATTATCTGACAAAAGAAAAGATTTTCAGTGTTTTTACTGGTCAAATTCTATTCTGTATATATAAACAAATTTTGGGTTTTATGCCTGCAACACACTCAAAAAAAAAGTTGGGACTGAGGCATGTTATCATTGTGTTATCACTTTAACTTTTAATTCTATGTTGTTGCTTGAGAACCGAGGATACTAATTGTTGCAGTTTTGCAAGTGGGGTATTTGTTCATTCTTGCTTGATTAAGCAAGAATGAGCTGCTTAACCAGTCTTATGGATGTACTTTGTCTGATTTTCCTGATTCTCCTCCGCCATTTATTTTCATTTGGCAAACTGGCCTGTCTGCAGATCAGGTCAGTCAAGCACACATACTCTGTGTCTATTAGGCTATGCTGAATTAGGCATGACGTTGTTATGCTGCCCAATACCATCACAGATGCTAGCTTTTTATCTTATCGCTGATAACAGTCTGGGTATTCTGTTTTGTCTTTGGCACAGAGAACCCAAAAAAGGCAGAAACTTTTCCCGTATCCCGTGTTTCAGCCCATCTGACATGAACTTGGGCCCAGAGAACTTCTGCCTACAGTGGCATTCTGTGCTAGTGACAATGGTTTCCCAATGTACTCCCAAGCCTGTGGCTACATTCATCACGGTAGCAAGGCCGTTTCTCACGCAGTGCCACCTGAGGGCTTCAACATTCAGCAATGGTTTCTGTCCCTGATCTTTACAAACTGAGGTTTCTGAATCTTTTCAAAATATTATGTACTGTAGATGGTGAAAAATATAAATTCTTCACAGTCTTGCGCTGAGAAATATTCTGTTTGAACTGACTGACAATTCTCTCATGAAGTTTGGCACAAAGTCTGTGAATGGTGTTACGTGAATGTAGCATAAACTTTTGTCTATTTTTGCCTCCGTCTCAACTTGTGAGTGTGTTGGAGACATCCAATTTTAATTTTGCCGGATATAAAGATTCAAATGAACTGAAAAACATTATTATTGCATTTTAGAAAAAATCTCGCTTTTCTGGAAATTGGGTTTGTACAATATTAATTTAGGTTAAAAAATGTGTCAAAGTTGTCTTAATTGCATTCAGTTTGAATAGTTAACTTTGTTTGCATGTACATTCATGAATATTTCCTATGAGGCCATTATTAAAACAAGCTTAAGGCTGACTGAATGATAAACGCAGTAACAAGCAGTGTTAGCTGAGACTGAGAGGAGTGTGCCCTCACTGTTCATCTACGACACAGTTTACTTGCACGTACAGAACCAGGTTACTCAGAAAAAAAGAGGTTTCTCTAGTAACCAGGAAATGATCTTACATGTATTTAAGTAACCTGGTCACTAAACCTCCACGTATACATCTAGCAGTAATCTGATTTCTCGTCAGCCTTGGCTTTATCTTGGAATAATGGTTGACCGATTTGAACTGTACAGAAGACATTGCTTTCTGAATTTTTTTCTATACATGTGTTGGGGGAGTTGAAAGATGCACAGTGAGAGGGGGAAATACACAGATGGACACCATGCATATTCACTGTGTTAACGGCATGAATTAAAGAAATACACTGTGATAAGTGGCTTATTTAAATAACTACTAGGTCATTTGTGTTAGTTTTAGTTGTCAGAATTTGGTTGGATTCAATTTTAAATTGGGGCAGCATCACTCTATGTAAAGATCTCTCCTTTTATCCTGCTTCTCCTCTCTGCTGAAAGTAGTAGAGTTACAAGTATCTGCAGCCTTTTGCCTTCATGTGCTCTTTTTTAAAATAAAAAAGGATTCAGAATGCAGTTATGCGCATACTTGGCAGAGAAATTTGTCGTGTTGAGTTGTCCAGGAGACATCTACATGAGGTGGTTGGGTTTCTCTTCTCGATTACAGAAACCTGGTATCCTGTTTAATTGACGGTTAAGAAATCAGCTTACTTGAGAAATTACACAGTAACCTGGTTGCTTAAGTGCATGTAAAGACACTGTTTGTTGCATTGAGCTACACTTCAGGTTTACCCACTTTTCCTCACTGAACTGGAACTTGAACGGTACTTAAAGTAGAAACTAATGGAGACTTACAATATTCTGTACCAAAGAGCCAGCAAGAAAGCAGTGTGATGAATGTCAATAGGCTTTGCAGCAATGCAATGACAGAATGACTCACTCACATTGCTCTGATTGGCTATAAGGGATTCATTGACTCGTAAAGTGGCAGAGAGACTTTGCTGCAGGGGAATGGTAAAGTGAGAAAGAGGGCTAGACAGAGTCCTTCAGAGGTGATAATGATGTTGGTGTTGTCCGGGTTTGTATTCATGCATCCTGCTGTCTGTGGTCCACAGGAGATGACAACGGGAAGAAGGCCAACAATCCAAACCACTGTAACTGTATTATTGACCAAATCTTCACTGGGGGCCTGCAATCAGATGTTACCTGTCAGGTTTGCCAGTAAGTTTGTCTTTTGTAATTACAACACATTTGAAATGAAAGTCCTTCCGAGCCGTTTACTGTCCGTTCATTTCAATGGAGCGTCACATTCCCACCTATACCCCTCCTCCTCCCTTTTCTATATTTACTTATTCATCCACCATCCCTCTATCCCTGTTATCCTCTGGTGCTGTAGTTGCCTCTCATTGCTCGGCCGATCGATTTGGACACCAACTGTGGTCCCAGAGTGTGTGTGTGCGCACCACTGCTTGTGTCCTCTCCATCGCTCTTTTTTAAAGGTCTTGTCCCTGCAGAGCTGCTGTACGGGGGGTTGTCTAGACAGCAGCACTACCCAAGCGTTGTCTGCCGGCCTGCCCGCCCCCTAGAGCTGTCTTGTTACATTAGCACTAGGACATTGCACTGAACTGCAAATCACCTTGCACCAACAAGCCAGCAAGCCAAATACAGTTCAGTGCGATGTTATCCCTACCGTGAAAAGCCAAAAGAGAAGCTACCGATGTAGAGCAAGAAATGCTATTTTGCGTATCATTCGGCCATAAATTGAGCCCTTACACAACAAAACTTGTGTCGACTTACGATTATTTATGGATTAGGCCTTAGGCAGCAGACGGTGCTTCCCCCAAAGCTTTCTTGACACAATGGTACCATATTGTTACCATATTTCTGCAGTGTTGCTCTCTTGCCATCATAAATATGTTCCCACTTGTCCTAAAAGCCACCTGGTGGTAACACTGGCTACTACAGCACCATGACTCATCTAATTGACTATGATAATGTCTGACAGTCCATGCCCTGTGCGTATTTGTGCGATACGCTGCGTGCATCATATACTGAGAGCCTCCATTTTGCCTAACCTGTAGTCCATTGCAGTTATTGGACTGTAATAACAAAAATTCTTTATATAAAGCCAATTTTGTCTGATGTAACACTTCATTGAATTGCAAATGGGCCTGGAAGAGCCGTGTGGATATTATGCATACGCACACAGTCGGTCTCTCAGCAGGCTTAGTCTAAAACATGATCAGAATCTACACAGGCTGTGTGGATTTAGGCTTATGTGTTGCAATCTATGTCATCATCCTTTCATCATGACCTGTGCTAAGTGACACACAAGCATACACATGACAAGATTAAGAATCATGAGCACACTCTCGTGTTTTCGTTTCTAGTGGGGTTTCCACAACGATAGATCCATTTTGGGACATCAGTCTGGACCTGCCTGGCTCATCCACGCCTTTCTGGCCACTCAGCCCCGGAGGAGATGGCAGCACAGTCAATGGAGAGAGCCACCTTTCAGGGTCCACCACGCTCACAGACTGCCTACGCAGGTAAACCTTCGCTCTCAGCTGAAACAAGTTGCCTTTTCTCCTGCCATTTGTGATTTTCTTTGTTGATTTTATCTAATATAACTCAAATGAATCCCCCATTATCTGAGTATTGGAATATTGAGTAGCCCTAAATCAGCGAAACAGAGGTCAGATGCTTTTGATATTCACCATCTCATCAAATCTTGAAAAGAAAAAGAAGTATCGTCAGTCAATATCCTTATTTTCTTGCATTTATTCCCTCCATCTCTCCAAATTCATGGGCATCTTGACTTGTCAAAATCAGTTTAATTTGTTCCTCCATTTGTACAAGGGGCATCTTCTCCCAGTTACTCCTGGATCTCATCTTCTCCCATCACCAGGTTGTCAGAGCAGGTGTGACCTCACATATCCTCTCCAGTGCTTCTTCATTTCTTTCCCTCCTCTCCTTATCCCCTTTCATTCCCTCCCCTCTCTACCTAATCCCGTTTCCCCCTGTGCCCTCGCCAGCTACCTCTTGCATTCATCTCACCCTAACCCGCTCCTTCTCTCGCTTGCTTGCTTGCTTGACTTTTTTACCGCAGCTCCTCACACACCCATGTGTACTGCAGCAAGTCTCTTAAAGGTACAGGAACGGTTGCCGCTGTTGCCATGGCGACAGAGGTGTTGGCAGTGCCAGCAGGGCTTTGGTTTTTGTGAACTGACACACAGAGTGGTTGACTCAGAACTCTACACGCAGACTGGTAACTCAGGCCCTCAGATACGCTATGATTAACTTTAAGCCAGAGCTCTATGACGGGATACGTGCGGCGCTGTGCAAATTTTAATCCTCTGTGTGACATAATAGACAACGTGTGTACAGAAAGCTACTACGGCATCCGTCCTCTTTCTCAGTCTTCACTTGACTCAATTTCAGGTTTACACGGCCCGAGCATCTAGGAAGCAGTGCCAAAATCAAGTGTGGTGGTTGCCACAGTTACCAGGAGTCCACCAAACAGCTGACAATGAAGAAGCTCCCAATCGTAGCATGTTTCCATCTCAAAGTGAGTCACCCATTGACAGCTAATTAACACTTAAATGATCTCTATTTGAACCTTCACTTTTGTCTCTATTTTATTGTAGGTTTAGTCGTAGGTGGATAAGATGTGATGATGTCTATGTGCATGGTGTGATGAAAGCATATTTATTTTTTTTTTTTTTTTGCAGTTATTTAGCCATCTGGTAAATCGCTTGTGCATATAGGTGTGTTGATGATGTGATTCTGTTGCTGGTGCACAACCTCCTGCAGTGTAGCTTCTCACACAGTGTCCCAGGACACCTATGATTTTAATTAGTCGCAAAGTCTTTCACTGTCCATGTTTTATTTATCATACAGTATTGAAAGCCTATAATGTATTTATGATATTCATAGGAACAAGCAGAAAGAAGATTGTCTTTGACCCGTTTTTTATGAATACGTAAATATATGACAGCCGTGGTGGAAATAATGTGTTTCCACTTTGCACCGAGTATGTTATATTTATATATTATTGTATTTTATGTTGTTGTGATGATGCCTGTAATTCCTAAATATCTTTCTATTCCCCTTCCCCCAACTCCCTCTCTATCTCTTTCTTCATTTTGCCTCCCCTTTCCCCTCTCCTCTCTCTGGCTATCTCCAGCGTTTTGAGCACTCTGCTAAACTGCGGAGGAAGATCACTACATATGTTTCCTTCCCTCTAGAGTTGGACATGACGCCTTTCATGGCATCCAGGTGAGACTTCTATATATATATCACTTTTTTACCCTGTCAAGTAGCACAGCTTCAAAGCTTCCACCAAATATCTCTCTCTCTCTCTCACTCTCTCACTCACACACTCACACACATACACACACATAAACAAGTGTTTAGGAAAATAGAGATTTTGCCAAACATCCCATACCAGATTTATTATTTGCACACTAACATTTTTATGTTTACAAATGTACAAAGAGGCCTTCTCTATGTATGTATGCCTTAATATGCTCCCTATAAATGTACATGTATATTTGTGTCAGTAGAGCATGCGGCAGTAGTCCTGCCCCACCCCTGTTTGTAGCATCTATTCAACTCTGTTCAGAGACAGAAAGATCATTAGTGGAACAGCCAGAGGGAGATATCCGCTTTCCTGGCCGGTATAATTCCGCCACCTAGTGGATATTGTTCCCAGTGTAGCATGTTAACGCATGAATGCAGCATTAAAGATGTGTTGGTGTTTTTCTTTTTTTTGACATCTACAGTAAAGAGAGCAGAATGAATGGGCAGTATCAACAGGCAGTCGATGTATTAAACAACGACAATAAGTGAGTATCTTGGAAAATGTGTATTCCACGAAACTGATTTATTCAAACTCCATTGTCAGTGCTGACATGACTGGAGAGGTGTCTACTTTAGTACAACATTACATGGTAATGACCTGAAGCATCAGGGAGGATTAAATAGCTTTCATTGTCTTGGATATTTTCTGGAAATGTACTGTCTCAGTGTTATTTACAGGCTGTGGTAAAGATGTGAATGTGACGTTTTCACTGACAGTGTTTCAAAAAAGCATTAGTACGGTGTTGTAGACTAATTTACCATTAATGTATAGGGAGGATTTTTTTCATACTCCTATCAAAACAAGGAGGCTTTTATCCTGCTAATGCTTGGTTTTGTTTTATTTTGAGGTATTCCTTGTTTGCGGTGGTCAACCACCAAGGCACTTTGGAGAGTGGCCACTACACCAGCTTCATCCGTCAGCACAAAGACCAGTGGTTCAAATGTGATGATGCCATAATCACCAAGGCCAGCATTAAGGATGTACTCGATAGTGAAGGGTAAGTAAGGACATTAAATGTAATGTTACATACGTCTGCCAAGATGTTCTCGCATGCAGCATGGGTCAAACAATTGCTGCTTGTAGGAAGACAACACTAAATGTTATGTTGCACATTGATAAAATGCAACTAAATATATGTAACAACACCACAGGATAGTATATTTCAAAGCATGAGTTAAATATTTGTTTCCTTCTTTTAGGTATCTTTTATTCTACCATAAACAGTTCCTTGAGTACGAGTAGTCTTTTTCAATCGCTCACAATGAAGAACCGCCGCTTCTAAAGAGAGAGCCAAGGGACTGGGGACAAGATGAAACACAAACACACAAACCTACCTGAAACTCTTTGACTACCAGTCTGCTACTCCAGCTCTGGAGGACAAAAATAAAAAGACATGTGAAATCATGCAACCTTTTCAAAAAAAACAAAAAAAAAACAGGCACTGAGCTACTTTTTGGCATCTACTTGACAAAACTGAATGAAGAGGAGAGAAATTGAAAGAATCCGGATTTGTCAGTTCCAGGCGTGAGCAGAGGGAAGAGGCCTCACACCCCTCACTCTCTTCTTTTTGCCTTCCTGCTGCTGGGGCAGAGTCTGATTATGACTGACTGTCATGTTATTTGGGCACATCTGGATTTATCTTACAGTATTCTGACCCCCTACACCACCTCTATTTCTCTACCAAGGTGCTCTTGTTTCAACTCACCAAGCATTTAACTTAGTCACGATTGAAGACAGTGTGTTGTCATATGCATATGGGACTGAATGCAAAAAAAAGGAAAAAAGAATCAACATATTATGAACTTTGCAAGAACCTTTTTTTAAAGGTCTGATTATGATTCTTATCATTTGTGATTTTAGTTTTGAAATACTGTAGGAATCTACTATACATCTATTTTTTAAGAGCAAAGAAAACATGGGAGAGCACAGAGACGCTGCCATGGAAACTAAACAAATTTGGACCTGAGTGTGCTCATGTTCCATTATTTACTGTGTTGATTATTTTTTAAGTCTGGTTGAGGGCAGGGAATATCTATTTTTTTTAGCAACTCATTGCATTTTCAGTTTTTGTTTACTGTTCTTTCAGTGTCCTTTTTTGTTTTTTTTACATTTTCAGTACAGTCGTGTCCCTCGCTGTCTTAGTACTGGAATTTCTTTTGGTCGTATTATACTTTCATTCTTGTGGAATTGTTGGTATAATGATGGTAATGATTAAATCGGCTCACCTTTGTTGTTTGTGAATTGTATGTTGAATGTGAGCTTTGGGTTTTGTATGGCATTCTGCAGAGAAGACTCAACACATGAACGCTAGGCGAGGTCCTGTGCAAATGCTGTGGTCTCCTCATTCACCACCGTGAATGCTCCGTGCAAAAAAGCCAGTTTAACAACAGTGCATGCGGCTGGACTCATGATCATATAATATGTGAAAAAATTCCCCTCAGTACTGCCTCAAAGGCTTTCTGCCAATCTTCATTTTTTGTTCTGTAATTTGGGCATTGGAAGGTGATCATATGAGACATCTAGAGGGTAGAACACACTGCACATCTCTGGGTGCTGCGACCACAGCCCAGCTATGAATCCATCAGTGTTAATATTCTCCATGGCAACTGTTTGGCTGGCGTAAACAGGTGTGGTTCGTGGTGTGTCTTGCCTCTACAGTGCAGTAAACCCAGTGCTCTGTTCAATCAGTATGCTGTTAAGACTTAGATAATGCACATACACGTCAGGGTGTTGTGGTCTCTTTATTCTGAATGTCACTGATTGTGTATGTATAAAAAAATATTCATGTATAAGATGAGAGCCCTAACCTATTGCAAAGTAATGCCACATAAAACCACAACCTCTGGTTGTTTAGCTGCTCTGTAATTAAAATAAACATGCATATCCTTTGGTCGGCTGCAGAACTCTGCTACAGGACAATGGCAAGTTTTCTGAAGAGTTAAATCAAAGACTTGTGAAATGGTCGCATTATGGGTTTGATGTATCATGGAGCAGTTAAGACCACCCAAGGACATTCAGGGAAGCAGCTGAAACGTAAAGGAAGAGGAGAGCTTCAATATCCGTTTCAGTAATTAAACTCAGAACAAAACTGGAATTATCTGCTGTCTTTTGTATTATTTTTCCATTCATACTTCTCCTTCGTAAGGACAAAATGTATTTCCTAGAAATGAAGTGCTTTAGTGCATCTGAGCCATAAAAACTAAGTATTTGTATTACTACCAAAGTATTTTCATAGTAAAATAAGAAAATACAGTAAAGGAAGCCGTTTTTCCTCATTTATCATGGCAGTATTTCTGGTCCTAAAGCAGAGGTAGCTAACTATTTGATTATGACCCCACTTTGTGGGCATATAAAGAAGTGCAACATGGTGGGAAGAAAAAAAAAGCAACCCTGTATTCAGGATGCTGTGCGACTCAGGCATGTAAACACAATCCAGAAAGAAAAATGCAAATAAAAGTTTTTTTATGTTCTATCACTTACATTAAAGGTTGTTTTTATTCTGTTATAATATGCAGCACATTTCTACAGTAATGGGAAGACCGCTTTTAAAATGATTCATATGTGGAAGTCGGAACCTTAATTAAACGTATGCATAGATTACAGTGGATTAAATATTTACATTTCAGAATCTCTTTCAGACAGGGATCTTCCACAGTGTTTAATCAAAAGATTTATTCTTTATTTCCAACACAAGCTACACACGTTTGCACCATCAAATTAGATTTTCCACTGCGATTTAACATAAATTGTGAGAATATACCTTATGCAAACTTTCTTATGGAAACAGTTTCTTTTAACAGTGGTATTAATGTTTTTTATAGCACAAGTAATAGCATTTAGTTCTGATGATGGCTGCAGTAGCAGCTGAAGTGTTAGCAGGTAAAAAACTACATCTTTTGTTATTGTGTTTTAGAAAAGAATCAACACACAAAATAGCATTTAAACATAAAAAAAGTATTATTAATACACCAGACTATTACACCACTGGAAACGGCAATCATAGTCTTGCTGAAAAGATAAACCGTAAGCGATGTAAGACATTCTAAATGGGTGATGCTGTGTTTATGGATGTGTAGTCTGCTTTAACTAATAGTAAACACGGTCTACTTTTGCTTTGATACATAAAGCAACATTTTGTACTATGCACTACCACAATTTACCAAATTAAACTTCAGTTTGGTTTAATGTGATCTGAGGAACGTCTGCATTCATAACTCACATCCAGAATCATGTCTCATGATTATCAATGAAATGTGGATTTTCCTCAATGAAAAAACACACAATATATTCATAACTCATAATACATTAATTAGATAAAAGGTGTAATAACTGTATATTGTAGGTATGTTAATAATTAATAACAGATACATATAAAGTACTTTTTGATATAAAAAAAAAACAGGCAGGAGCTCACAGGATGAACTGTGGACTCAAACAGCACAGTGACTATAAGAGAGCCTCTTAAGGATATGTGTTCTAGCCCTTCACAAGTTCATGTCTTTTAGACACCTGGTTCAGAAATTCAACTCAAAGTGGGGCATCTCACATGCCTCGGATTATGTGAGGCGCAAGTGTTCAGGCGTTATATGCCCCTCCGTTACTCAAAGTCAAAAAAATAAGAAGAAGAGCAGTACACAACAGACATCTGTAGTGAAATCTGTATAACAGTGAAACAATACCAGAGTGAACAGGGTCACCTGCTGTGCGAGCTGTGACATACACACAACCCTTATAGATGAACTATTAAGCTGAGCTACTATACAGTATTTATGTTGAATGATATTTAATCATATGGTCTTCTCATATGGAATTTTTGACAAAAGCATTAACGGTAACAACTGCAAACAACAAATGAAACTTTAATACATAATGTGCATAAATAATGGAAATAAGTCATAATATGAAACAGTACCTGGCAAAAATTCAATCTAGTATAATATGCCACACAGTCATACAGTGGTATTACTTATGATATTACACAACATTGTAGTGTATTTCTATACATCTTAGCAGCACTTTGGTTAGAGGCTAGCTCTGTGTATCAACCGAGCCAGTGTCATTTGAGTAATATAAATTATGTATGTAGCTGCAGTGAATCGAGGAAAAGCGGCACAGGACAAACATTTTCCCATTCACCGAACACTGTTATTCACATTTACATCTTATAGGTTTGTCTGACAAGAACAACTGCTCGCAGAAAGTCTAAACAATAAGACTGATGGTATTAAATGTTCTGAACCTCAAAACTAAAAACTAAATCACAATAAATATAACCTGCTGTAACTATCTACACTGTTTTCTGTAGTTATTTACAGCCAAGGAGAAAATAACATATAGACAGCGGGATGACAACAAAGTACATTCTGTCAGCAGTATGGAGTATCACTGCATATGTTACAGCCATTGTTGGATTATATTTATATAGCACAGACAGGGGAAACTCAACACAGGTTTTTTTACTCTAAACTATACGTATTGTTACCAAGAGAAAAAAAAGACACCTATTCGGCCATTTGCAGGTGCACAATGACGCCCACGCTACCTTACGTCATTGTCAATACACTGAGGACGAACAGTGAAAAACATTTCACTTGCATTTTATTTACAGTATTTATTTACAGGGCAAGCTATTGTTTGGACTTGTAATCATGTCATAGTAGATTACAGCAAGGTAAACTCAACAAGATAGACGAACAGTGTAGTCCAATCTTGTTAAATAAATTCCATGTTCCCTTGTAAAGTCCTCGTTTCATATTTAATAATGCCCTCGCTGCGGTGTCCTTAGAAATTAATGGAATCTGACTGGTACCAGTCTCAGGGAGATGGCTGTCTGCACAAGTGTGCCAACAAGCCTTCCTCTCAGATGCTGGTCTGCAGGTCACCATTCAACAGAGTACTCTGCGTCTCCGTAGGGTCATTTATCATGTGAGATTTGTCCTGTCTGCTATCACTGCGATCTACTTCATCCAACCCTCCAACCTTCTTCTGACAGAGAACATTCTGGAAACTCTTCTTGAAGTTCTCTGACAGGAAGGCGTAGAGGATAGGGTTGGCACAGCTGTTGGCGTATCCTAGCACCACTACAAAAGCAAAGGTGCTTCTCAAGATTGGAGTGGTGCTGATGGTGCCCGTCACTGAGGTAACGTTAAACACGTAGAAAGGCAGCCAGCAGAAGACAAACACTGCCACCACGATGGACACCATCCGAGTTACCTTCCGCTCCGAGCGCTTCCTCTTGGACGAGCCCACGCGGATGCCTGAGGACTTTACCTTGATAATGATGAACAAGTAGCAAAGGCAGATGACCATGAGGGGGAGGAAGAATCCCAGGATGAATGTGTAGAACATGAACGCTGTGTAGTATGCCTCTTGTGGCTCAGGCCACACTATGGTGCAGAAGCAGACTTCATGCTTTGTGATGATACCGCTGTAGATAACAATGGGCAGATTAACCATCAGGGACACCCCCCACACTGCTAAGTTGATTGTCTTGGCCATGCGAGGCTTGCGCCACTTTGTGGACTTAATTGGATGCACCACAGCCAGGTAGCGGTCAATGCTCATGACCATCAGGCAGAAGATTGAAGTGAACTGATTCAGGGAGTCAACGGTCATCACTACCCTGCAAAGCACAGGGCCAAATGGCCAGTGGACCAGCGCCAACTGGATGGCGATGAATGGCAGACCAAGCATGAAGAGCACGTCAGCCACTGCCAGGTTGAGGATGTAGATGTTGGTGACTGTCTTCATCTTAGCGTAGCGGAGGATGACGTAGATGACAAGGGCATTTCCGCAGAGTCCCACAGTGCAAACCAGAAAGTACATGCAGGTGATGACCACTGTACTGGTTCTGGTGAAGCTGTGGTCCGTGTAGTTTCCATGAACGTCAGACTCATTGCCCTGCATGAAGCTGTCGTATATGAACTTCTCTGACAGGTTCAAAGGGGATGTTGGGAAGATCCAGGAATCCATGATATCTCAGTTTGTGTCTCTCACGCTGGTTATGGCATTCCACCTGCATTCATGAAGATCTATATCAGTAAAAGTTATGAATAAGGTGTTTTAAAATGACCCCTTTACTATAAATAATTCGTATAATTCAGACAGTTACTCTGTAGTTAATAGAGACTAAAGTAATCTATCTTTTTAGACTATTGATTTCGACATAGATTCCATGCTTTGAAAAGGTAAATTGACATTCTTTGTCAGTTTTCATATTGATGACACCTACTGACACATATTACTATATCGGGTGGCAAGGCACAATACAATCATCTCTGTGACATCGTAAATTCATGTTATGAACCACGACACTGCTTCTAATCACGGTCACATCAAGCACTTCCTTTGGGAAATATAGATTTTTACATCTTGTGCCTCTTCCTTGAGAACGTACCTGATTGATGGTATGTATAAAGATGAGCACCTCAGGATCTAAGGCAGGGATTTCTATATGTGGCCAGATGTTTGTTTTTGGGGAAAATTGGTCCAGAGGGAAATCACTCTCCACACCCTGCAGTCATAAGCTGTCCATGGGGAAATTCTTGTCATTCACATGCAGCTAAATGATCAGCCCCAAGGAGTTGCACTGTCTGACATGTTTTTTTTATTTATTACGGGGGTGGGCATGAACATAAATTAATCCCAGCCTAAGCAACTGAATGACAATGCCTTGCCACAGTCAGAATGTAGGACTTGTCACTGCCAAAGCACAGGAGGCAAACATAGTCTGACAACTTAGTTTGGTGCCAATAACACAAGTGGTTTGTTTTTCCAGTTGATCATTTTCACAGTGACAGCGGGAGGGGATGGATACTGCCTCGAGTCCTGTTTCTGTTGAACAGGCGACTAAATGTTGGTAATTTTTTTTGCTGCGTGACAAAATATGTTTATGTTGAAATGTTCTTTGTCTACATCAGATGGATGGAAAGAATATTACATAACGGTTGGATTTGTTTACGCTGCGAGTGAGCACAAAAACATTTAAGCATATTTCTAGCACCTAATTACTGAGGTGACCTGTGAATTTAATAATATATTTTATTTTATATTGTGAAATATTATATATTATGAAATTGACAAATTGACATTCTAAGTACAGCATACACAGAATCAGAATAAAAAATATGTTTGCCATGAGACCAAAAGGTGAAGTATCATTTTAATAAATACTTCTTAACACTACTTTTTTCATGTAGTGTTTACCTTCCTGGCAGCTCAAGGCCACAGATTCGTGCAACTTTTGCCTTTAGCGGCTGAAAGGCAGAATAAATGAGTACATGCTCAGTTAATCATGCAAATCCTGCCTGAAGAAAATAAAATGGGTCCAAGCAGGAATTTCGTTAACAATGTTAAGAAAATGCACAGAGTCAGCTGAGTACTTTGTCTGTGAGAAGGTTTCTTCCATATGCACTAGACTTGGTTACTTTACATTTCAAGCAAGGTCAATTTGAAATATTTTATGCAGTTTCCTTGTTATGCAGCAAATAGGACACATGTGTGCTACACATCTGTGACGATTAACCATTCACTCTATTGTCAGTAAACAAAGGTAACGTCTTACCTGCAACCTGTGGTGTTGATTAGGCTATAAACAGTAATCATCTTCAGTGCTGCTGAAAGTAATTCAGTGTTATTGGCAGATGTATCTCCCACAGCTCCAAATATTCATCAAGTTAGTGTCGGAAGGCATGTCCGCAATGTGGATTTTCCTCTGGAAATCACATTGCTGATTCAGCCACGACGAGAAAAAGACGTGAAAGTGAAAGTAAATGAAACAGAAACGTGTGTGAACAAACCTCCGACGCGCTCGTGGTGCTCGTGGTGCGTGCGGTGACCGTCTCCAGCTGGAGAGCGCGGAGATGTTACAGGAGGCACATAACAGCGATGAAGAGGTGCTGAGCAGACTCACCTCTTTGAGAGTCTGTCTCCTGTGATACAGATGTCCAGCCCTGCATACAGATGGAGCTGATTTACATGGATCATGCATTTTAATGGCACACTCACACTTAATGACGCGCGCAGCGAAAGGCGTGTTCATGATGAGAGAGAGCATCACAACCTTTGGGCAATAGAATAACAAAGTCCACACCAAGACTGAAAATGAAATTCATTCTAAATGACACACGAAATGACCAAAAAACTTCATGGAAACACGAGGTCTTGTGGACAAGTAAGGACAAGATTTCCATAATGCTGAATGCTTATGCTAACGCTGGATTAAACAGATCCCAGGTTTGTCCATTTAACACCACAACAAATAAAAATCACATTCCTTTACGTGATCATATTACATTTTATTACATTTAATATGAAGTTCAGACAATGGTCTTCTCCAAAACTGACGGTCCAGGATGCTGGTGCACACACAATCACTGTCTATCGTCCTTATATATGTTCCAACCAGCAGAGGCAGCACTGAGGGAATTACACAGAGCATGACTCAAATTACGCGCCATGAAAACGCCCCCACATCATTTGACATATTGTCATCTTCAGGTAGGATACTAACACATGTCCTAGTGTGCTGTACAGGTCATACGTTTGTTTCTTAGTAGAATTATTTTTTGAGATACAATAAGTTTTTTATTAAGATTTATTATACCATGTTATTGGCTTTTGACATTATATTTGATACGGTTTGCCATGCTGCATTTTACAGCAATGTATTTTTTTCTGTTAAGTGAAAATACCAGGCAACATACAGTATGCAAACTAAGTCCTTATGATAGAGCCAGTGGTTGTAAGAAAAAACAAATAACACCTGCATCAAGACACTGCCAGGGAAATAGTATGAGGCACCAGTCACAGTAAATGAATTAGCCGTTCCTGAAACGTCTTCATAAATAAGGATGCATAGAGGTCTTCCACTGCTGTGTCGCTGGTTCTTGATGTGCAGCTTTAAGTGAACTTGTTATATCTTGTGTAACCTTAAAACATAGTTTCAACTTCTGTGCTCCAACACATACCAAACACATGCCTCATCATGCAGGCCCCTTTCAGTTTTGCAGTTCTGCAGCGCGACAATGACGATATGAACACTGTTAAAATAAACATTGCACACCTGCCTGTCTGTGAGCGGCCCTGCTTGGTTTAATTGCTTTGACACCTGCAGTGGCTTTTTCATGTCATTTGATGACAAAATGTCAGATCATTTAAGCTGGAAGTCTTATCTATAGCTACTATGGAACAGCTGCTTAGCTGTCACTACATGCTCCACAGCAACATCAAACTGAAAAGGTCCTTCACACAGTCCTGATACAACAGCAGCGCTGCTGACGTTTTCAGATTTGGAGGCAAAGTCCCTCTAAATCACTCCAGCTACCATAGGTGAGCAGAAACTGTGGAGAGCGACCCTTGGTGTAAATCAGCAGATAGAAGAGTCATTCTGTTTCCGACCAGCAGCTGCTTTTTTATTCCTCATGATTCTTAATTTAATTTAAGTGATATAATATCTGTCCATCGATTGAACAACAGTATGGTAAGAAATTACGATACCACGCTGTATCACGATGTGTCGTCCCAGTATTTTCTCTGTAAAAAGAGAAAGTCAGGTCCATTAAAGCCACATTCAGACGGAAAAATACTAAAAACATCTATTTTCAGAAATTGGAACTTAGATTGCAATCATTTCGTACTGTAACGAGAAAACAAGTGCATCCTAACTGTCAAAGAGTGTCAGTGTGGAGGCATAGGGTGGAGGTTTTCATGAACGCAGGGTAGAGGTGGAGGTGAAAAGGTCATGAGGGGAAAACACATTAAGTAAGGAAAGCAGTAATTTATTAGAAGTTATATTGTCACAAGGAGCAATCAATGACCAATTAACTGGATTTTGTGTTAAATGCACAAAATGAACTAAAGCTATGGAATTTTTTTTTTCTGTTTAAACTCTGACATGGAAACTAGAATTATATTTTCAAATGGGATTCTTGTAAAATAAAGGATATACACATAAACCAAATATCAGGTACCAAATAAATCAGGTATTAGCACAAGTATTCCCTAAGAGTGGAACAAATATGCCGACATGTATTGACAGTGAATGATGTCTGGGGTGAAGTCTTGATGGCACCCTGAGTTGATTAGTTCTGCTGATGTAGTGGTGATATAATGCAGGACAGAACTTGAAGCACTGGTCTTTACATGGTTTCTAATTACTGAGGTGTGATCAAGCACCTCTCGGGCTGAAGCCCTGAATTTGAAGCATTGATTATGCATCCTGCCAGGGTAAACTGATAAATAGTTTGGTAGCCTTCGGGCAGTTGCAAAATATTCAATGAACACTACTGATATTTTTTAATGATTCTGTTATGAGAAAGGTAAATTATAACAGGTCTATCGGAAACTACTGCAGTATATACAGAACAGAAATATTATGTTCTTCAGTGGCTTCAGGGGAACTTTTTCTCATTTTCAGACTCATCATAAGGGGAATAAAACTTGAAAATGGGGGATTTTCCTTTAATAATAACGGCCTGTGCCTTACGTTAATTGTCTTGGATAGACAGATAGGTGCTATGTTTTTCTTTACATATGTGTCTCAACGTGATTATCCTCAGTTTAAGATTAATTATGGGTCTGATCATTCCAATATCTGATAGTGTATTTCAGCATTGATTTGATTTAACTGAAATTCAATCAGATACGCTACCACACTGTGAAAAGTAACTCTAACCCTTTCTCAGTCATAATCTTCAGGCAACAACAATACAGTCTGCTCCGTGTGTGCTCTTTAAACAACCTGTTTATTTACACAAAATAAATCTGGCTGTTGTCACAAAGCCCGCGGAGCACCTAGGAGACACATCTGTGGTGACCAGGTGATTTTACACAATCTGGTCCACTGTTGGTGTTTTTTCCCTCTGTGTAAGAACACTGTTCTTGCATCAAATGAAAAAATAAATTAAATAAATACATTAGTTCCTTGTATAATGACTCAGAATAACTTTCTATTTATTATTAGTGAAAGTTTTTTTCTGTCACAGATAATTGACTGAAGAGTCTTTGTTAAACTTGGACAATGGGAAATAGTCCAGTTACTAGCTTTGGAAAGAGCTTTCAAACAGATCTGCATTCCTACCAATCAGAAGATGGTAAGTAGATTGTGTCTTAAAATAATGTTTGTTTTATCACATTCTGTTTTAGATAGAGAGATTAAAATTAAGGTCAGACGCAAAGTGGAACCAGTCTGGATCTTTGCTTCTTGCAGAAATGTATGAATACTTACTAATCCCACATTTCCCATAATACAATAATCATGTACCTATGACATTTGACAAATTAGCATGTTAAAGGCAAATTAATTAGACATCAAGCTGCAGGGTTGTAAAAAATTTGATTGTACATTGGTTTTGTGTGTAAAGTTAATATGATCCTGCAGTAGAAGTAGTAGTGTTGCCAACGTATACCTTGTGTACTATACTAACGTGCCCTGTGGTGCTGGAGATTAATTCAAATGCTAGATAAATGCATGTTGCCAAAACTATCAGTTTGGGGTTTCTGTCACAGCTGCAGCTCAGATGTAGTGAAACAGGTTTTGTAATTGATCACAGTACATAATAACACAAACACTAAGTGTTGATTTTACTGGCGCGTCCACACAGCTGCTGTTCGGCCTCTTGTCACCTTTCTGTGTGTAATAGCTGACAGCTGGTCAGTTTCTGCCGTGGCTGTATCTGTGCTCTCCGAGCCTCGGAGGCTTGTCACAGCCTGTTATCGAGCATAGAAAACAGCCGCTGCTCACTTTTTTTTTATTGTTTGCGGTGTAGTGGAGCTAACCCCCCCCCCCCCCAGCTTGTTTCAAGACTGTTAAGTGTGATTGATTGTGTTTGTTGCAGATTGCACCACCAGACGTCTTAAGGCTCTCAGATCCCGTCCAAAGCTCCCTTTACTTCCCATTTTCTAGCCATCGCAGACACTTAAAGCTTTTATTGCATTTGTTCGCACAGCATTAAAGATCAAACAGAAAACATGTACTTTGTGAGAAAGACAAGACACTAGAGACCACAGTATCTGAAGACATGACTTGAATCTCGTGTTTATGGACTTCTGGATCCTGCGGTCCTATTTTGGGTGGCAATTTGTGTTTTCCTTGTTCTTCTATGTTAATTTGATTTTTCGTTTGGTTATGCAAAGACGTTTTATTTCTAGAGCTACATTGTAATTAAAATGTAAATGGAGTCTTTGAAAGCTCGGTGCTATTTAGTTTATTTTAAGATGGTGAGCTGTTGTGAACTAACAGTCAGCTCACAGCAATATTTGTGTTTGTTTCTTGGCAATTTGAAGTGTTTATTGCCTTCTTCGGGGTTAGTGGCAGTACTGGACACTCAATATTTTCTCCTCTTATTATAGATTTAAACGACCTTGCATACACTTTTCATGGCAGGCTTCAGAAAGAGTTTAAGGAACTTCTGAATCACAGCTTTGACACATTGTCTGACTAACATTTCTGAATGTCTGTTGTACTCTAGCTCAGAAATGACAATGACAATTATATATATATATATATA
>JAUMTR010000026.1:11207467-11236602 GCA_032270685.1 Microctenopoma stevenorrisi | reverse complement strand
TTTAAAACATATCAGATGTTAATTGCTCATTATTCTACCTCTCTCTCTCCCTCTCTCTCTCTCTCTCTCTCACCCACGTCATTTTCTTTTCCACCCTTTTGCTCTCCATTGAGCATTTAACATCGTGTGCGATGTATGTAAGATTTTGGCCTCATAAATATTATATTTATGATGTACCAAATAGTATGTCAAAATGGATACTCAAACTTGGCTAAGGGTTGGACCATTAGATGGCAAGGTCCTTTATCTAGTTTGGAACTCCCAGGGCGATCATAAAATCTTTAGCTATTGGCAGTTTTATATTTCAGCTTCTGTAAAATTGGAAAAACACTCATAAAACCTTACAACTGCAAGATCAGAGGCCATGATTTCAAGTTGTCATGTTTTGTATTCATACACTTACTTTTGTTCTGTTTTTAATTACTACATTAAGGATAGTAGCCGTAATACTGGCACATTTCACCGTTCACCAGTGTATCTGTGTTGTTACAGTTTCATATGTGGCTGCTTACCTGTGTGCCACATTGACTAGTGATACAGTATGTTGCTGATGTAGGAGCTGCACATAATAAACAAATATATTTTTCTTCCACTGCCACATACCAGTCCTTAAATATTTGCGTTTAAGTGTATTTGCTATCAATTAGGAATCAGTTTAACTCTTTTATCCAGGAAGCACTCACAAACACACTTTGCTATTTCATGCAAGAGTGCAAGCTGAGTGGAGTCCCTGGTTACTGTGTTGCAGCTTTTTTAATCTCATGAAACCAGAATTGGTTTTTAGGTCCGAGAGATGATAGATAATGTAGCTCATGGAGGGAGGCAGGCGTCGTCTCAGATTTCTCAGGTGTGCTCTGTCTGAATAAGCTGTCAGCGGCACAGACCACCTTGCTTGGCCATCTGTGACTCATTGGACAGTGTCTGGCAACATCCCCTCTCAGGATTTATAATCTTAGAAACACTAGTTGTGGATAAGCAAAGCCACCTCACTAATAAAACGGCTGGGCTTTTGTTTCACTTGTCATTTTAGATAACTGCACTGGGTTTGAACGTGGCATCGTGCTGTGCACAGACCTTCCTTCAAATAATGAAAAACTACAGCTGCAAATTCATACACTTGCCTTTTACTTCCAAAAGAGACTTTTATATGTATCTTTTGCAACTGTGCTATCATTTGGCGAGTATATTGGAAAGTTAATTACATTCTGCCATCTGAAATACAAATTCTCCTGACCCCTACTGATACATCAGCAGGAACCCGTCTTTGTAGGCAGACTCACTAGCAGCTGTCTCAAACTTAAATCTATTTTTTGCCTGCTTGATTTTAGATTCTATGTATATTTTATTTATAAATTGCTTTGTGACTGGAGGAGAATGACGTGAATAACACAAATGTAGCTGTTTGTCTGAGATTAAAACTAGAAAAGTATTATAAGAACTGAATATTATGAAAGCTACAGGTAATGCTAAAACAGCAAAATGCTTATGTTTTGTAATCCTGTTCATGTTCCACTGATCTGATGAAAGTGCTGCGGTTTGATGTTCTTAACCATACGGTACCACGCTGTACAGTAGAATTAGTCTAGGGATAGTGAAAGAGTTTTTTAAGACTTCTTTAGATTTTGTGAAAGGGGCCATCTGTATTGTTACGTGTGTGAACGAGGCTGTGGCACACTTCATATATATCAGACTGGGGCAGGGGAGGCAGATCTGCCTCCAGCACTGTTCTCAAGGAGAGGTGTAAACAGAATGCACAGCCATCTGCACAACACAGACCTCTCATACACCAACTCTCACTGAAACACCACCTGTCATTCAGTGGACCGAAGTATCACTTTAACTCTGATTTTGCAACGTAACATTAGGGCATTTCCACTTTATGTAACATACAACAAGGTAATTAATAATACTTTGAAAACATAAGCCTCAGTGTTTTGTCTTAACATTTGTTTATATTTTATATATTTTTGTGAATAGCGTTTGTGCTTGCCAAAAGATGTGTTGTATCCCTTTCTCAGAACCTAACTCAATATAAAGTAACTGTATCACAATGTGAGTAAAGAAATAAATATTACAAACACAGGACATCTCGGTCAGCTTTGTTTTTGTTGTTGTTTACAACAACTTAGCATTGTCTGCCAATAGCAACACTGGACTACAGTAGTCATATATCATCAAATATATTCCATAGTTCAGCTGTGTGATTCTATAGACTGTAAATCGCTTCACTCGATATTTAAAACAGCTGACAGAATATTAATTTTACTAAACCATGGCCTAAAGCCATTCAAATATAAATAGAATTCATGGTGCAGTGGTGTAGTGGTTAGCACTGCCGCCACACATCTAGAAGGGCCCAAGTTTTTTTAATATTTTGGCCATGCGATGGATTGGCGACATGTCCTGGGTGTATCCTGCCTCTTGCCTGGAGACAGCTGGGATAGGCTCCAGCATCATGCGACCCTTAGCGAGGACAAGAGATTAGGTAAGATTGATGACGAGTTCAAACTGTTATGTTACAGATATCAGTTTGCTCCATTTACAGCAACTTTTACAAGGAATAGCTTTTTATTGGTCCTCTGAAATCTAAAGAGCATGTTTTGGCAGCTGCTGAATTACATGAGCTGGACCATGTATAAAAGTTGTCAGACTGTCAGAAGCACCTGCAGATGACTGATTAAACCTTTTCTTATTCATCTCTCCTTTGTGATTTAGTCTTTTAGATCAGTTTTAGTATTAATAATTCTTCAGCATGCAATTGCTATAAATAGACAACATCTGCATTCTAAATATTTGCCCCCCAATTAAACCCAAAACTTTTTTTTTTTTTTGCAGTCATCTTCTCTTTATTTAGGGCGAATGTTGCAGATTTAATGTCTGTCAGATTTAAAACAACGTCTGTGCCTAACTTAGTTATTCTGTAATGATTCAGTTCATTTCTTTTGAATGTTTTCTGTGCATTTTATCACTTAAACTGTGGCAATCAATGCATGATTCATATCAAATAAAGTGTTTTTGTTGTCTGGTAGAACACATATTTTTGTGAATTTGGTCGCCCATGTTACATATAATCACATGTCCAAAGCTGTAAATGAGCAGGTTGCATGTTGGCACCCAGGTTCAGTCTGGCCAATATTTACTCTGATGCTAAGTCAGGTTTATAACTGGCTCTCTATTGTGGGTTCCTATACTGTCCAACCTCTCAGATAAACTCTGTCCAGCCATGGCTCGATATAATGATTGTACAGGGATTCATATGTCTAGCAGCAAGCCTTTGTGGCTGTGAAGGAGAACCATGGACAGGGATACACTTAGAAAAAATATGACTGAAGGGACCATTGGCTTCTGGGAATCTGTCCCGCTTCTAAAAAGTTTTCACATTTGTGTCTTATGCACACTGTAAATGAAAATTAGTTTATTTCTTGTTCCTGCCTCTTTGTTTCGATTCCCAAATGGTGGCAAGACATCTAAATTGACTACAAACACATCTGTCTGTCCTACAGTCATTGTCCAACAATGAGGTTTGTGTGCGCATGAAGCCTCCAGTAACGAACACTTCTTTGAAACCAATTGTCTGAAATGGTTCAAGGCTTTGAGGCAGACATTAAATGCCTTCCTTACAGTGTTTGACCAGCAGGGGGGTTTGTGTGCACACGAAGCTAGAGATGAAGCCTTGAGACTTAAACTATTTTGCAAACCAATTAGCTGTGAGGCTTCAAGACACTTCATCTCACCATCACTGCAGCCATGCCCCCTCTCAATCAGAGAATAATCTATATTATATAAGAACCAATAACCTAACTTGCCTTAACTCAAGCAAACTCAACTCATAACACTGAAAATATCAGCGCTGTGCATGCAGCTGCAATCTAATATTCCTCTTGCTGCTTTAAACCCTGCTTAAATGCCCTTTTTAATCTTCAACCTCAAATCTTGGTGAAACTGATTTCCTATACAGGTACACACAATTTCTCTTCTAAAAACACGCAGATTCTATTATTATTTTTTATATTATTTATCAGTAAACATCAGTTACATCACACGATCTTGTTTAAATGCCACTTAAAGAAATCAACTTGGAAAACAAGACCCTGTGGGGTTTGAAGCACACTTTTGTGGTTACGATGTGCACTTTGTGGCCCTGGCCCTGGAAATTATCTTGCTGTGGCATGAATTCGCACATTTATCCAGTTTATATGCCACTGGTGTGCAGATATCATGAATTTCTGCAGAAATAGTTTATATCGATGTAGATCTTCAGGTTTTTGAACAAGGCCTTTACATATTTTAGAATGAATTTCTATACATGTATGGGAATATGGTGGACACCACCACATGTGGCTGGTTCCATCAATTGTCACATGGATTGGTGATGTTTGTTGGGGAATGAACATTGTTGTTCTTCCTGCTGAGTGATGTGAAGAGGTTGCCAGTTTCTTGGTTTGACTTTGGTAAAGCTGTTAGGAAGCATCCTTCTGTCTGCAGGAAGGGAAGCCAGATTATGGGGCCAAACACCAGCTTGAGTACTATATTGATATTGTCTTTTGTGATGTATGTGTCTGGTGCCCACACAGGCAGATCTCACTTGCTCTTCCTTTTCTACTTAAAAACAATGATGTATGCCTATTTGCTTCCAGGTGAGAACACGAGCATTCAAGTCAAAAAGATATTCAGCCAGAAACACACTGCTTACTTTTACTTGTTATTTTACAAATGGATAATGTGTAACAGTATCCATGTTTGCTCAGCAACAGAGATCACACGGCACACAGTCCAGTGACAGATGGCCGTGAAAGGAGATACAGACACATGACAAGTAGCAAACCGAGATAGGGAGAGCTGGAAGGTTGCTTTCCTGTGGCAGTAGCGGTGTGTTTTCACACAACCCAAAACCCAGTGACAGAGATTGAGATCTTGGCTGTCTCTGGCTGCAGCATCAAACCCTGTATCAATAAAGCATTGCTGGCTCCTTAATGAATTTTTAATAGTGAACAAATAAAAAAAAAACCATTTTGCTGCTGGAAACTGACTCGAAGCAGATTACAAGCAATAAGCCATGTAGCCATACATATTTATTTAGATTTGGTGTCACCTTCACATGCAATATTAGTCAGTAAAATAAAATATGTTGCATTGTAAGGATCTCTGCAACATACAATTAACAACTTTGTGAGGCTGTAAGCAAACAGTGAAAGCAACACAGGAAACTAATATGTATGGTGTAGTGGTGAGTGCTTTCTGTCTGTCTAAAAACAATGCTTGACAGAACACTCTGCCCACTCTTTTCACACCAAATGTTACTCATAAAGACTCCCATCCAATCATTGTCACACCACACCACTGAGAGAAAGCCTCCGAGCGTTGCTCGTGCTCACATCACTCTTTGAGACAGTTTTAAAGTGTTCGACTGATCGATCAGTCGGCTAAATCAAACTTACAGGCAGCTTCATCAGTATAGCTATAATGTAAGCGCTGCCCCTTGTTCTACAAAACTTTAGTATGGAATAAATCCAATATTGTGTAAATATGTATTTCTCCTAATTAAATTTACTGCTGTATAAACAGATTGTTTAGTGAGGAAATGCTAATTAGTTCCCAACTAATGTGTATTTGAAAGCCTTCTGCTAGAAAAGAACTGTTAAACTTGTATGTAATTGTCTCATTCTTTGTGTTTGCTACAGCGCAAGAGAAGGCATCAGCTCAACAAGTACACTTTTGTTATCAGGAGTCTGCAGTTATGCATTTGTGTGCATCTGTCTGCATTTGTAATTTTTCAAACCACTAAACTAGTCTGGCACAGTGTGGAGAATTCATGGTTCCATCAATTTTGACAAGTTGTCCAGGTCCTGAAGCTACAAGGCACTTCTTGATCATCATACAACCACATTCCAACGCTGGTGTCTTCTTATTTTTTTATCAAATGCTGTTAGTTGTACGTCAGATGTAACAGGACGCTTCCAATAATCGAGATGTAGCGAGACTTGCGTTTGTGTAGTTTTTGGTCAGCAGTGGTTTTCATCTTGGAAGAAGAATAAAATGAGAAGAACTGTTCTCACTAATCACTCACTATTTGTGCCATGGTGCAGCAGACTTTGTTCTCTCCAATGTTAACGGTGTGTAACAGATGTTTACTCACACTGGATTTTAAGCTTGAAGAGAAGGGGGGTTCATCCGCTGCTATGCAGGCTAAAGGACTGTATGGACGAAGGGCAGGTCATGACAAATATAATATACTGAAGGTTTCTGTGTAATAAAAAGTTTCAGGGTAGATAGATTGTTGTTTCATGCTGTAGCTGGGTCATGTCCTGTTTCTCATTTGATACTTTATGTTCTTCTAGATTACTGCTGGGGTCACTTTAACTTGGACCTGTGCAACCTCCATCCTCTATAGTTAATCTTTTTTTGTGATTACTGCATTGCTACTGTCTGTGGATTATATGCAACCTGAGCAACAGAAGCAGATCAAATGGGCTAGGACTCTACAGTAATGAAAATAATACATTTACATGGAGGATTTATAACCAAATCCCAACAATCTTAATAGCATTTGTGCCTTTATATGCTTGCAAACAATTCTTTTTAGATTTTCAGTTTAATCATTTTGAAGTTAGTGTTTAACTGTTTCTGTTTATAGGTAGACCTACTGATATCACCTTAGAAATGTCCCATGCTTTCACAGACTGTGTCGGGACATTAATATGCACATTCTCCTCTGTATGATTAGTGGATTTCAAAGAACTGTGGCTGATTGGATCGCAGCAGGTGTAACTTCAGTAATTTCAGACTTTACAGTACATGGGAGATGCAGTAACACATTTAGATGAGTAACTGCAGCCAGCATTGAGTCACATAAAACAAACTAATCTTATTAGCAAAACTGCAAGTTCCAGCTTTATGCATTACACACTGTTCAAAGTGGGGGAATAAATCTGCTGAGGTGAAAATGTACAGTGTATTGGTATTTTGATGGGACTGTGGATGTAATGGCATGTCCTACTGTTTCACGCTGGCATTGAAATAGCTTTATTGGCGATAGAGTTGCTGTGCTTTTCAAGGCTTGGTGAACATTCTGTGCCTTCAGTAGGGGGTTTAACTGGATTTATTTGAAGGCTTAGTGTGACAAGGAGTAGTGTGATTGGATGATCGACTGGGGCTGAAAAATCTTTTAAAGCACAACAGAAAAGTGTCAATGACTTCCCATTATTTTTTTGGACATGTGCAATTGAAACATGGTTATTACCACAATGCTCAACACTAATGAAACAATAAATCTTTCTTTGTAGAACATTATGAGTTGTAATTATACACTATTTGTTAGTATTTCCAAAAAACTTTACAAAACTGGTTTTCATTAGCAAAATGCATTTTGGGAAAAGAGAGATGCCAGTTAGATTTAATAACTTTTGACTTACTATTATTACTATTATTATTTTATTATTTTTTTGCAAGTCAATGATAAATCCTGTCTGGAAGCTTAAAGAGTTTCCAAATGGAGATTATTGGGATTATTGGGAAAATAGATTATTGGTAAAAATGATTATATGACTGATTAAAATCAAAAGTGTAATGAAATACTGTATAGACAGTGGCTTGCCCACAAATTCACTCCTCCATTCATTATCTTTTCATATTCTTTTTCTTTGTATTGTAATTTTCTTTTATGAATTACTTAAACCTAAAATCATCTTAAGTAAACTAAAACAATTTGAATATGGTATTCAAATGGTATGCTAGCTGCAACTAATTCTTATTATCTAATCTATGAACTAAAGCTAATTACCATAGCTAAAACCGTAACTAAACCAGCACTTGGCTTGTGAAACCATTACCATCAGGAAAGAAACCTTTTTGATTGTTACCAAACAAAAGTAATAAACTGAGCTGAGAAAATGCCTGAACACATATTAAATCATTACTACAATAGACTACCGTTTAACTTCTTACTTATTAATAGTTTTTAACCCATTTTCTGTATTCGGCAGTTATTACCCCACTGTATGTTGCAAGAGTAATAAGTTTAATTCAGACTCAATTGTACATAAGGTAACACGTTCGAATTATTATCATTCATTGATTTGCAGGGGCCATTCTAAACTCCTGCACCTTTATGGTCATAGATTGGATATTTTTTAAACGTCATTATTTTATATAGCCTGAAATTGCTTGGTTCAAAATATTTTTTGAAGATTATTCAAACAAATAATCTTGCAGGGCCCCCACAAAGCTAGAAACGGCCCTGAAAGTAAGTAAGTGAACCGTTAGAAATTGCCTTACATGTGGTCTAACCCTCATCCATGTGAAAAATATATAAGAAAACAATGTTCTTTAAGCTAAAATATCTTTATTGAACACATTGACCATATTGAACATACCCTTATCTAATCTGTTTGGATCAGTATTGGAATTAGAATATTTTAGCTGAATACTTTCTGTTCAGCAAACAAGGGCTCATCTAAAAATAACATTTCTGCTACTCAGTGACATCTTATCTTACAGTGGTAGACTGTAAGATAACAGAACTCTAACAGACTCTAACAGAAATAAACATTTAAAAATGTTTTTTGATTTGAAGCTCTTGGTGAGAAATGTGCTTTTACAAGGGAGAAAATCTTGCAGACATAAATGAGTACACAGAACATATTACAATTCTCTTTACCACTTTTCTAATGGGTAGAAAAATAATATATTTTCTACAGAGATTTTTCATGCAGTGCTCTGTGTGACCAAACTCATTATGTCGGAGTGTCCTGGGCATAATTTAGCTGAAAATGAAAGTCAGAGGGTTTATCTAGAGTATACCTATTGAGAAAGAATCATTAGATCCCAAATGGCCTGTTATTGGAAACATTTTGTATTACTAACGTCATCTTCCTGCTGCACTCTGAGCTGCTAATATGTGGTGGAAAGTATAGAGCTAACACGATTTTTCCAAGCCTTTTTAATTGTGGTGAGAATAGTCCTCAGAACGAGACGTAAACAGCATCAAGAATGGTACATACCATACAACCAACAGGCCTATTATAGTGTTAACATTTTCACTCATGCAGCCAATAGATAAAAAAACAACAGATTGAAAAATTAACTTCAAAGAAAAAAGTTTGTATTTTGAGTATAGCAGCAAAAGGTGCTGCCTAGTCCGCCAGCTTCTAAACTGGTTACAGCAGAATGAGTCTACTTTGCTACTAGCTTGATGGTATTTTGGTCCTTTTCTATCTGAAAACCCTTAGGGGATTATCAGTAATACGAGCTTCTTAGGTGTGTGCACACCACAGTGCCGTATGTCAACATATTATCGCATATCAAAGATCTAAAAGATAAGGGACGGATATTGGCCAAACTGAAGCAGCAGTCATGCTCTCTCTAACGTAGATGCTGAATAGACTGACAGCAACGGGCTTTGTTCGCCAGAGAAATGATAGTTTCCTTTTTCTTCTAATGAAAGGTTAAGGGTTAACAGTGTGTTTCTTGACATCCATTATGAGAGCAGATGATAATCACTTTCATTAAAACTTCCAGTGAGCTGTGTCAACCGCAATCAGTTTATGAACAGCTGATGTCAGAAATAAACAGACACGGCCACTGCCAACACTGCCAACAATGGGCTTCGATTTTCAGGCTGAGAAAGATAAGGGATTTTCAAAATAGCAACAATAGCGTTGTGGCTTTTTTCATTTTACCTGTAATACCTTCTCTTTCTAACGGATAGATTGTCAGTCAGCACCAAAGCAAATATGTTTTTCTCAGGTGGAATAAAACAATCATTTTTCATTCTACTTTATGATTTATGCTTTTCGTTTGTTTGTTCAGAATTTCTGTTTATAAAGACAGCATTATATTGTACTAGACAGATTGCTATAGTCATAATTACATTATGATCTGAGGATCTTGCAACTCCAATAGGTGTTTATTGCCTAGCAACTTCAGAAATGACTTTTACTTATGGTAATTGACTTACTGATAGAGTCTTCTTTGAAACATGTTTCAACGCATGACCTTCAGGGTGTTTTGCTGAATGTTTAAAGAAACCTATACAGTATATGCAATGTAAGAAAGCTGAGTCATAATCAATCATCCAGTGATGGCTAGACACATAAGTGGTCAGTCTCCAAACGGTGCTTCCTTTCTAACCCTGGAAAGTAAAGAGAAGAAAATTGAGAGAAAGTTTCTAACAGTCACAAAATGCACATACAATAAATATAAATATAATATAACTTATTGAATTTAAACTGATTAAACTGGTAGTTTCTTCTGGGGATCAATTATGTACTATTTAATATTAAGATCATTATTCCTCAGAATAATGATCTTAATATACAAACAACCCAATAGTGTGTGTTTTTTTAAACAACAGACACTTACTTATGAATAGAAATAATTGTGGAAAAAATAATATCAGGTTTATTTAGTGAAAACTTAATCTGGGATTTTATGGATTTCTTAGGCAACATAAGCATAGACAAATCACCCCTTCGTTTCCGGATGCTGGTGCTCGCTTGATGGCTGAGCAGGTGGTTGTTGAATGTTGGCGGCAGTATTAAGAGCCCAGCGCCATGGGCTACATGTGCAACCACCTGGACTGATAAGGAGCAAAGTGATTAATGATTGACTCCTATGTAGCAAATTAAAAGAATGGTTCTAGAATCGGCCCAGGTGAATGGTTGCAGCACCGGATTTAGCTCATAGTTGTCAACAACATTGTTGTCCAAAAGCTAAATGCATCAGTGAGCCACTGTGCTGCACTGGATAATATTTATTCCTCACAAAGAATATGGGGGTCTTACAGAACCACACTTGCATGAGCCAGAGTTGTGAAGAGAAAAAGGGGGAAATTTAACAGACTCATGCTGAGAGAAAAGACTGAAAGCAACAGCAGCACAGACACACGCTGGCACTTCAAGCACTCCAAATAGGACCACAGACTGATGCAGCTGCAGTCGATGTGCAGCAATGCCACGCAGGATGTACAAGTGGCATTGAATTGATGGGAAGGATGAGGAGGATGAAGTTTGATATGTTCTCCCAATATCCTAGCGCATGTGAGTGTTGCTGACCTCCTGTGACAAACAGAATCAACTTTTATTCAGCAATCATCTCTGTCAACATGGCCTCTGTTTATGTTGTGTTGTGCAGAAGTTCACCAGGTATAAAATCTGTAGGTCAGCAAAGGAATAATTAGGCTCTTGTCTTCCCCCTTGTGGCTAAATTTATGAACCATCCAAACATACAAGGGAGAAATATGTGTCTGTGAACAATGGTGCAGGTGTTATCTGCACATACATGCAGTATGCAGTGGCCAACAGCTAGTATGTCCCCATTCTTACTTACTTTACATCTTGCAAATGTGGACCATTATGGAATATGTGAAACAGGCATAAACAGGAATGAATGGATAAACACGCATTTCCTCACTTGGCAGTGAAGGATGAACAGATGAAATTTTGCTGGTCAAAGGTCAAAATCACTGTGACCTCACGTTTGCCCCTTTCTTATCAATGCTATATCTCAAAAGCATCTGAAACAAATCGGATTAGATCTGACTCAAAGGTTTGCTTTGGGCTCATGCAACTAATTAGAATATGGACAGACAAGCATTATCACTGCAGCTCTACAGCTCTAGCTATTGTAACCGTTAAGCTTTTTTCCTGCACTTGCTGCTTATTGCACTTCTGGTTAGACCTAAACTGCATTTCGTTTCGTTCCCTGTACTTGTACATGTGTAATGACAATAAAGTTTAATCTAATCTATAGTAAGTACAGTACGTGAGACTGCTGTGCTTAATCCACGTACTGTAGATGGCAGTGCAGTACATGTGGTAGACCTGGAATATTTCTTACATATTTCTGAAGGAAACCAGTCATTTAAAAGTGTGTTCACACCAGATATTTTCTGATGGTGTGGTGGCTCACTCAGAATTGCTTGTGGTTTCGACCCCATCTGGGTTTCATAACCAGTCTCAGTGACCCAGCTGTCACTCTCCCTTTGTGACCAATAAATCCCCGCTTGCAGTTCTCACACCGCATTTCTCAACAGTCGCTCTGACTGAAAGAGAGCTTGACAGCAAGTGAGCTAATCCATCAGTGAGCGGAGAAAAAGCAATATTTTCAAAGAGTGAGTCACATTTCCTCATTTGGACTCCATCATCGTTAGTTTTGCTTGACCGCTACATTTTCTTTAAGGAACAATCAAAACTTATGTTCTACAAGGTTAAAGCTTTAATTCGGATATTACAAATCTAGTATGGCAAAATCTCAATGTTAAATAACTCCTTATTGTTTATCTTTGTGGATGTTATTGAAGACAGACACATGCATGTTTCTGTGTTAACCAGCTGAGACACCAGGATGCACCATTGTGTTCGTCAACCTCGGCTCCAGACTCTGTTTCATTGCAGCGACTTAATGTTGTGATCAAATGTGCCAAAATCCATCTCTTGGCTTCGCAGGGTCATTGCCATGGCAACTTGATGGCATGACATTCATGAACTCGGTCTTACTTGAAGTCTTTTACATAGACGTCAGACTAGTTGGCGTGCGACAGAAAATTCTCACCTCCCTCTCTCCCTGTAAAGTCAGCTGCCTCTCCGAGTAAACATACTGTACCCAAGTCTGTCATCAAGCTACAGGGCAGTACACACTCTTCCACATAGCATAAAGAGCAGAATGGTGAGGTATATTACCAAACTTAACTAACTTAAACTAAATTTTAGGAATAGGTTACCTTGAAAACCATTTTTCACATAAGGGCTGCACAATTTGGTGACAGGTACATCTTGCATCTAAATTTCCTTATAATTGCTAAAGCTTTTTATGTGGGCTGTGGTACAGTGTAATTCACTCTACGAAGAAAATGGTGTGAGCGGGTTAATCCTTTCATATACTGCCTTGACTTATCATCACAGAACCTCTAAATTTAAGTGCCTCTAACTCAAATGCAGACTCATTCAATTCATTTCATCTTTTTCTCTGACCCTGGGTATTACTCTCAAGTTATATAGCAACACCTTAGAAAAATGTTTTTGTAGACCTCAGTCTCTTTCAATCAAGAAACAGGTGTTAAATGAAGCTCAAAAAAAGCCATAAATGCAGTTAAAGATTATCAGCAGGTGTCTTAGTCTAAGGACATACTGTTTATTAACGGAGGGCTTGAGGGACAAGAAAAAGTGGAAAGCTGTATTTTGAATTCAGAATGTGTGTGCTTATCACACATTGCTTTACTGTGAGTCTCTGTGCTGTGGTGCGAACAAATTAACCCACCATCAGATACGTTTCTGTGGGATTTGACCTTCACACTCATCCAGATGATTTTAATTTGTGAGTTTACCATTAGAAAAGACAAAAGGAAAAACTTTGACCACCAGCTACACTCATGAAACTGCACGCTGCATCTGTGGGAATGCCACAACTTCGCAATTACCTGACATAAACTCAAATGTCAGGCAAGAAAGAAGGCTTTATAAAGGCAGATCATTAAAATAAAACTCTGCTCATTACCTTTTGTTGAATGCCACTAGTCTGACCTGTGGCTCTTTTTTCTTCCTGTGGATGAATAACCAAGCATTAGAGTCCACCATGCTATCAACTCTGTAAGGTTCCACTGCAGCAGAGCAGGTTCACAGTGAAGGTGTTAAAAAACAAGTTGGTCTATCTTAAATAACCATATGTTTGTGTTAGCCCTCAGGGATAATCCAAAAAGTAATTATTTGTACAATGAACGCTTTAACGGTTCATTGATGGTTCAGGCACAGAAACATGTATTAATTGTTTTATATATACCTAGTCGTCAACCACTCCTAGATAGAATTTGTTGCTGTATGTCGACTTATTCTTCCTTTGCAGCGGTCATAATCGCAATGGCCACTATAGGACTTTTGGACTTTGAGCGTAGGCATTAATATAAACACATGCATGTATGTAACCAGGCATTGCTAAGTTAAGTTCTCCTGGTTCAAAGTGGTCTCATCTCAGCCAGATGAGACCACTTTGCCGGAAACTTACCGTCGAATTTTGCAGATGACTTGCTGTTTTTTGAAGGTCTCCACAGTGACTGCATTCATAGCTTTTGTGTTTGGTTGATTATTTTCTGTTATTGCGGAGCTGAAAGACCATGTCTAAAAAAAAAACAATAAATAAAGAACTGAGAAGTAATTTGACAGAACTGACTGCTAGAAAATCAACTCCGCTCACTTGGTGTTCCCCCCTTTATTGTTAAAAATCAATGAAACAAATAAGGGAAAAGAGTTGGGGGGGGGAAGACAGATGGTGGTTTTGGCTGCAGGATTACTTGGATCAATCCTCAGTGGGCTGCAAAGATTGTAATGGCACAAGTCTGCATCTATTACAGCTTGTTGAAATGTGCCCTCTCTAAAATCGTTTCCTCATTTAAAATTTTGTGAATTCCACGCGGATCAGTTCATGGATCACGGACTTCTAACAAAAGCAGCTTTCTGTCATAGATTTTAGTGTGCAATGGGTAACACATTGTGTCTGAAAATAATCTCCCAAGAACCACTGTGTGCTGAGTTCAGACAGACCTGAACTGATCTACATAAGAAGGCTTCTTACAGTGTATAGAGAGCACTTTGGTGACGTGAGAAATGATGACCCATCAATGTTCTTTGAATCCAGTGTGACCTATGTCACTTCACTGTGACATCCTACATGTAGAGATCAGGTTGGGTCCATCAATAAATTGACAATGTGAAACGTTCGGGCTCTGACGCTGCCAAATTCCCTAGTCATGTCTAGATATAACAGCATCAATCACAAAAATAAAAGATTTACAGGGAGCAATTTGCAGACTATTTCACCAGTTATTTTCTGCGGCAGACAGCTCTAAGCGCTCTACAGATCTGTCTAGGAGATTTGTTCAAACTGGCAGAGTGGAGTTTACCACCTAGCTCTAAAGATTTACAAGGTTATCGACAATCATCTGGGGATTTGAAGCTCCTGTACTGCATCAGAGCTGAGTGCGATATCTTTGCAAGGCTAAATGTGAAGCGATACCTCACATATACACTGTACTCTGTAAGTCTGTAGCTTGTAGGGGATCTTAGTCTAAACAAGCTTTTCGTGTATCCAAAACGTTTCAGATTGTAGATTGCATGCTCGGCCCACATTTGATCTGCACTCTAGTTCTTTTCCCGTCGCACAGACTGGACAAATACTGAGCGAGAAACTTTCAGAGCAATTTGATGATTGGATGAGCCTAATCTGATGTAGAGAGGCACAGGTGGCTCCTGGTGATGGTGGTGCTGTTTTACCAGATGTCTTTGGTGTCAGGCCAGAGGCTAAATTCCACTCAGTGAAATTACAAAGACTGCAGTGACACAAAGCAAAATCTTCACTTACTTAACAAATTTTCAATTAAATAAAAGGGCAAATATCCAAGTGCTGTTTGCACCAGATGGGAGCTGACTTATCATAACAGGTTTGTAAATTAATATGAATGTAAGACATGCCCTGGCTTCAGCTAAAATCAAGGAAATTCACAAAAACTTTAAAGCAACAGTCCGAACCCAGCTTAAAGAAAACTATACTGAGCAGAGGATAAGGAGTTAATGGCTCTGCTTATGGATTCCCCGTCAGTATCCACGTCTCCTTGTGCTCCCTCTCTCCCATCACTCTTTTTCCCTGAAATACTCCTTCCCATCAGCCTTACAGACACAAGATTGGTCAGCAGCTCTTGTTCAGTTTAGTCACAGCTTTACTAACTCAGAATAGGGAAAGTTAGTGCAGCGCGGACTAACTAAACATGCAATAAATAACTCCACAGCAAACACAAACAATGCAATAAGCAATATTAAAATACACACGATTAAATTACAGAGATATTCTTTGATTGTAAGCTGTTAATACAGTAAAAACACAAATCCCTGTGTGTGTGTTTTGTGTGTACACAAATGTTAGTCCCTCTCTGCTGTGTGGTGATGCCACCTACTGGATAAAGCCTGATCATACACTGTTTACTGATTACAAAAAGAAATTCCATAGAGTACCAAGGTCTCATCAAGACATATTATCAAGTGTGAGGAAAGGCTCCTAACTCATGCACATCTTATAGTTCTGCCTCTGAGACTGTGTTTTTGCTCAAGATGGTTTGTCTCTGTGCACAAAGCATTCCTTTGTTGGAGTGATTTATAGCAATTTCCCTTCTTGCAGCTGTCTTTGTGAACTTATGACATAGTTGATAAAGATATAATAACTTGGATATCTGTGAAACACGCCTGGTAGAGGGTGCCTCTGTAACAAATGTATGTTTGGATTATTCTTTCGATGTAGCTAAATTACTGTAGAAACTGAGTTATTGTGACTTAAGCCCTGGCGAGCTGACAGGTCAGGAGTTCTCAACAGGTGGTGAGTATCAGTCTCAAAGCTGTACACCTGCCTTTGACTTCATTTCCCAGTGAATCACACACTGTGCAGTTCACCAGTCTCGGTGTCCATTCTTGGCTATCCCGTGTTTTTAAAAAGGAAAACTAAATGTAGGGGGAACAAAGAAAGCACTGTGTGTCCTGGAAATGTTCGTCACCTGTGGTAACACTATGATGTAGTGGAGCTGAGATTACATGGGTTCAGGAATGTGAAGGGTGACACTTTGGACAAGATGGCTATTGTTGAGTTGTTGAGGGTAACACCTGAACTGGTAACAGAGGTGAAAACTGATCAAGAGGAGATGGGGAAATGGCTAATCTCCAGTAAAGGAAACATTCTGGCAGAAGTCCATCAACATGTGATCTTTCTGTCTTGAATGGACAGCAAAAACATATAAACCACGGCCGATGAGACCAGGGTTGTAGCAGGTCATAATGGCCAAAAGAAAACGAACCCTAAAGGAATCCATGACACAGGCACTGGGATTTTTCAGTGCTAAGGTCCAAGTGTTGTCTTTATTGTTAAAGATAGATGTAGACAGGATTATGCTAGTTGTTATTGAGCATTTTAAACTGATAAATAACAGAATGGCCTCAACTTTAACCTGACTTCAGTGGTCTATCTGAGACAAAGACAGCGCCTTGCTATTCCACACAGATCCTACCGAGTTTGAGTTTATGTCTGTGGATGATTTATGATAACTCACAGACCATGGCTTTCAGAAATATTGTGTCAATAAAGTTTATAGAGTTTAATAAAGTCTCAGTAGAAAAAGGTTCTCACTGATATTTTAAGGTTTCAACATGCTGAGCTTTTCTGAACAGAGCACTGTTTTCAAAATGAATGCATAGTCATATTTTTTAAATAAAAAACCCTTCAGAAAGCCTTGGGGCTCTCACATCTGTTCTGCTAAGATCAGCTGTAACAGATCTAGGAAGGAACTTGAAGAAATGTTTTTCATTTCTTCATTTCTTGTTCAGATGGGATACAGACCTGGGTAAATATACAGACCTTTTCTACTTTTTGCCCTTGTAGGTGGTTTGTCCAATATGCATTAGGTGACCAAGTGCTGGTAGTTTCAGATCTTTCTTTAAAAAAGAAAAAGAAAAACATTTATGCATTATAGACTCATCGATGAAAGTGTAAATAGCTGTTGGTCTTTGTATTTCTGCTCTGCGATGGACTGGCGACCTGTCCAGGGTGTAGCCTGCCTCTTCTTTGAAAAGACAGCTGGGATTGGCTCCAGCACCCCCTCCGCCCTTACAAAGATAAAGCTGCTAGCTGTTCTAAAAATGTTATTTGATAAAGAATATCAGGTGAGTAGATGACTACAGTAATATCAAATAAAATCTAGAGTAGCTAGTACAGCTCATCCTAATAGACAGGTGTGAAGCAACATGACATGACACATAAGCACACTATTCTATAAACTATGTAAACAAAACGTCAATTATAAAATATAATAACATTTTATCTTAATAATACATGAATGTGTCTTAAATAGTAACTCGTGAAATGATATTTAATGTATTTTATATCATCAGTATCAAATCAAATTCCTTTATATAACACTTACAAAACAACATCCAAATGTTGAACAAAGTGCTTTACATAAAATAACAACACCATTAAGAGCAAATAAAAGACAGGATGAACAACGGCACAGTTAAGTCTAAGAATATTAAAAGCAAATACAGGCAAGGGGCCAGAGAGAAGAAAGGAATATTTAACTTTTTTCCTGCTATTTCTGTATTGGTTGTATTTCTTCTATTGTATTCGCCCTTGTTTTAAGAGAGAGAGTTAGTTCCATCTTTGCCAAGGGTGTGTTTTGTGTATTTGTCTGTGTGCATGGGTGTATTGGCCTGTCCATGTGTATCCATGTTTTCTTTAGCAAGTAGTTGCGTTGCAGTGCATTGTAGGTATTAATGTGGGTAAGAAAGAGAGTCTTTGTCTCGGTCATCATCTAAACCCAGTCACATGGACCATCTTGTGCCAGCGATCCCAACTGATCTTTACCGCTGCATTCCTCGGCTGTTTGGTAAGCCAATAGGTGTCCGTTCCTTCCTCTCCTATCCCGTCTACAGTAAGAACATGTAACAAATGTGAAGGCCATTAACAAAGAAATATGGATTGAGACTATAGGTATGTGTAAAGTAACGTCAAGTAAAGTGGCAGGTAACATCCACACCAGTAGAACATCAGCCAGGCCTGATTACCTCTCTGGGCCCTGGGCTCTGGTGAGTGGGTGGTACAAGTGTACGGGACTGTAAGATTTTCTTAGGCTGAATATCACTGTCACTACTGTGTAATTTGGTCAAGAGAAGTACCTTGTTTCTTCTTATCTCTTTTCTTCATCAGTCTCCGGCTTTAATGTATTAATGTATGTGTCATCCACGTGGAACTCTTGATTCTAAACACTTCTGCGGCTGTTGTGTTACTCCCTGCAACGTTTCAGTGACTCACAAACAAACTATTCATTCATGGGATAGTGAGACTTCCCAAGAAACTCAACCTTATGTTTATACATTCTTTCAGGGAATGAGCCCATTTGCGGTTGAGCTATTCTAGTTTCCCATGTTTCACTCCCTCCTGTTGTTTCTCTCAAATATTTTCCCTACTTTCTTCCTCTTTGCTTCTCTTCCTTGTGTTTGTCTGCTTATTTTTTTCCACTACTCCTGTAATGCATTTCTTAAGTACATACATTCATATGGTTATATGAGTTATATACTATGGACAGAGAACATGTTTTAGAACTTTTATTAAATTGAAGGAGCATAAGATATAGTATATGTGATTGACTTCAGCTGAAATGTTTTGAATAAGCCAATAAAAGATAGTATAACTATTTGTTGATATAACTTAACACCAGGCACCTGAGGCACAACAAAATATGACCAAAAACTAGTGCTTAAAAACGAATGAATTATTAATGTACACTCGTGAGTCACTGTCCGTATGAAAATGGGTGTGCCATCTGGTACAGTATACTAATGTTTGTTGAGCCATTCAAAGTCAAATAAAGCACCGTGATTACAATATTATGCTTGTTTAATTGCTTTGGATGTTTAATTGCAAACATGCAAAACCAGTATGACTCATCATTAAGTGGGGGCTGTATATTCAGAGATTCCTGTTTGCAGGTAGGAAACACCTTCAGTGCACGGAGACAAAAGGCGAGTGCACTGATGCTTTACTGCTGCCGCGGCCCTCTAAACACTATACTATCACACAATGTGATCCGTGGGACACAGTTGTATATTCGTATGCAAGCATTTTCACCTGGATTTCATCTGGATTTTCTGTTGATTAAATCTCTTAATAACCTCTTATTATTCCCTGGTTCTGGTGTGATAGAAAATACCCCACTTCCTGAAATTCTGCAATTTGGAATTATTTATTCATTTTGCAGCTAAGTTAATTGATGGATTTAACATCATTAATGGAGAAAAACTCCTGCCTCGGCATATAGGAATTAATGTTATGGGCAGACCTGGGCACCTGACATCCAAACTCTTGCATGTGTTTGCCTTGGCAGAGTATGATCTGTATGATCTTTTTCCTCCTGGTTGGGCTCGTCATTCTGTCATTACAGAAAAGTGAGGACATAATGAAATCACGTTACAGCACAATGAGTGTGTTTCACCTGATACCTTACTCCTTGCTCTATGTTTACCCCCTGGGTAAATGTTCGAGTGGATTGGGCTGGTCAGTCTTTCATACGGGTTTGTGAGAAGTGAGTGCACTGTGTTTGAACTACATAGTGTATTTGTATATTCAGCTTCCTGTTTTACTTTCTTGTCAGCAGTGTAACGTAGAGACTTCAACAAGTTTAAGGTTTCAGTAATATGACATGTTTGGCTTTTTATGAATGCTGTTTAAGTGAAAAAAGAGATGTTTCTTCATTGTTCTTCTGCTCAGGTGACAATTCTTGCTCACAGAGGCCACAGAGAAAACATATCTTCCCTGGACTTTTGAGTTTATTACTTCCTCAATTCTTCTATGGAAATATCTTGACAAACCTGGCTTTAAAACTGCCAAGGCACATTCTGAAATACAACAAGTGTGTTGTACCCTGTTTGACTTCAGGGCAGTGGAAACAAAGTGGCTCAGTTCCCCTGACTCTGCAGGTGCTGGGAGCACATTTCATAAACACCTGCTGGGAGTTTAGAGCTTGTGGAACTCTGAATCCGGGCTGATCGACACCGCACTGTGTTTGGGTTAGTTGCACACTGTCTGGATTCTGATCTGCTAGCAAGTTAAAGTATCAGATAAGTTCCTTATGTTGTTGATTGGAAGAACCTTCGGCATGAACTGAGCAGTAAAATAAAAACTCAGAGTCATCAACTTATTTTTTTACTTTACTTTGTTTGGCAGACGCTTTTATCCATAGCGTCTTACAAGGAGCTAGCACCGAGTGTCTCGCTCAACGACACATCTGGTATGGGGGAACGGGTTATGAGGGGTTTGATCCTGCCACCCTCAGCATCCCAGTATGATGTTTATCACACTGACCTACAACACATTTGGCCTTTGCTTGTGCATGTGAGCCAAGGTGTGCAGTATCTCAGTATCTGAAGTATCTCTGGATGCTCTGGATTCCCGCCACCAGCTGTGGTCCTAACTCCAGCCATAATCTCAACCCCTACCTCACCATCAACCCTTTGACAGCTAAAGCAAGAGAACTGAGCAGGCTGACCCAAACTTCCCAGGATGAGAAAACTTTAAATCTAAATGTTATTCTTCTGGTGCCTCAAAGGATACATTGTGTGGGGATCCAGAAGGACATACCAGGCTGTGAAAGAGGCTCTTTCTTGTTTTCTGCCCATTGGCCCCCTCCCAGTCTCTCCGGGTCGGCCTGTCTCTCTCTGACAACAGCTGCTCGCTGCTTGTAGAGACTGGGGGTGAGCGGCGCAGCTCCAGACATCTGTAGGCCCTGGGCCGCCTAGCTCTCTCTCTTTCTTTTTTGGACACACACATACGCGCATACATTGGAGCCCACAGTCTACCCAGCACAAAGACCTACATTCATCCCCTCTCATACCGTCTACAGGAGAAGAAGTTGTCTGAAGCTCCCGAGCTCTCACACTTTCCTGCCTCTTCTCTCTCCTTCTACGTCGCCTATCATTCTCTCACACATTCTGTCCCTTCTCAGACTTCCTCCATTTTCGTCTTCATACAATGGATGTTCGTCCTGTGAAGTTCTTGAGAATGACATTAGGAGTTGTGGTTAACCACAATGACAAGAAGCAGCAGTTCTCAATTATAGGGGACATACCCTCTATTTTGGAAGCACACTGACCTACCTATGGCTTTCAGTTACATCTGAACGCGGAAGTCCTGGAATAGTACGTGGGAAAGTGTATGTTTCTGTGTCTCACTTTGTGCTTTTTACCCTCCTAACTCTGAGAACAGGCATTCCAGTGCTGAGGACTTGCCGACCAAGTTCACAAAGGGATGCTGAGAGGCCTGAGCGAACAGAGATCCTTTGTACAGGATGAATGTACCCATGAGAAGTTTGGGAATGGCATGGTTAGGGAAACATCACAGTATTCCTTTTAAAAAACCACTGATAGGAAACCAACCATTTTGAGCTTAAAGAAGTCATCCACTCCACACCACAGCTCCTCTGCATGGTGTTACTATGAGCGCTCAAACATGGAATCACTTCACAGTCGTCTTTCCAGGTGTTTCGTGGAGGTTGCCATTTTCCTCTATATAACATCTTTTTGTGATATTTATTAGTATTAGTATTTTTTAAAATGTTTTTCACACCAACGACTCTTTTATAGTTTTAAATGTTACTAATGTAGTGCTTGTACAGTACACCACAGGCAACTAGTGCAGTACACTCTATGAACTCTGGAACTATGTCCATTCCTGTGCCAAGGGAAAATGCTTTGTGGTTATGCCTCATTTGACCTATGGGTGGCAGATGGCTGTATTTTTTCAACTCTTTGTGCTCTGGCTCAACTGCAACCATTTGTACTAGATGACAACAAAAACCATGACTATTCTTCAGTCGAATGAAAGGCATGGGGTCTGACCCCTCTTTTTGGGGGGATGTTTAGAAAGCAATATCACACTGACTTATTTCATTAGTTTTTAATCAGACCCTGGCAATCACAATGCTGATGTAAATACTAACTTGCATGGTATGTCTGAAAATTTAGAAAGTCACATTTGGACTGTACAAAACAATATAATATTATATATAAATCACTTATTGCAGCATGCTTTATATCAGCATTTTCTGATCTCTACACAACCCCAGTCATGTTCCTTTGTCCATAGCCTAACAGGCAGAAGTGCAACTTGTCTGCTCACCTGCATCTGATTAGTGACGACATGAACAATGCCAAATGGGAGATATGGATCTCATTCCTCTGCAGACAAAGCTTCATTCATTGTCGGAAAACTCAGATGTGGGAAGATGATTACTGTAACTTGGATCTGAGCTGGTCCACTGCTTAGTTTTATGTGTCCCGTGAACAGGGGGTGTGTTTTTATGGATTGTACTGTGGAAAGGTGCACATTTACACACTATGCTTTATCCATGTCTGAGGAAAAGGCAGTGGGTTAATTCTTAGCATCGTGCTTTAAATGTTCATCTAACTTTTCTTGTGACATATTTTTTTAGTCTGGTTCTTTAACAAAAAGTTTTATTCAACAGTTGAACTTACTGTACAATGGATCTTTTTTTATTAACATGTTAAACAGATGTGTATGTTTTGGATCACTTACGGGATATCAATAACACTTTTATTCATCATCTTCTTGTTAAGGTGTTTGGTGAGCCAGAGGGCATGTTAAGCCAGAAGTCAGTGACCTGCAGACGCAACCATGACAGCTGAAGGTGACTGCACATCTTGAGAAGACAGGTGACCTTTTGATTATAGTTTACCCACAAGCCCTTGTAAGTGCTGCATGTGTGACTCATTGTTCAATAAATAAAAAAAGTGCCAACATTTGGGCGAAACTTAGAGTTACACTTATTTGACTAAAGTAAATCCCACATACAATTTAAAACAAAGTTGTTGTCCCCCGATCACGCTACACAGAAAAATGTGCAAGCAGTAAATCCACAAGTTATGAAATGCAATCCAGTACCGTTTCCCAGTGTAATGAAGTCCAACAAAGGTCATTTTCTTCAGTTTCAACAATAGTTATCACCTCAGCAGAACAATGACTGTAAAACTATTTACTACAACTGCCTCTGGTTTATAGTGTCCCAGTTGACTCTTGATGTTTGCCAGATATTTAGTGTTAGTTATTCACATAACACTCGTAAAATTTAGAATACTTTTTCAAAATGTTTTCTCCTTGTAGCTCATATTTTTTTTATTTCCCCATCTGCTATTTACTCAACATAACAGTACCGTGTGCAGTTTTCTGAGACTGGCAGTATATTTATCCAGCCCAGAGGTTGTTGACCTATTGTTCAACAATCGGTTAACGAAAAACATCATAAATATAAACCTCATTATAATGTCTTTGTTTCTCACCAGTGTGTGGTATCGTCATTCTCACAAAGCAGCAAAACAATCCCATTGCCATAGTTACATTACATCTGTGCTCTATCTCTCTATTCTTTCTTCCATTTCTTTCTTCACTATCTTGCCCTGAACCAAAGAGCAGTTCACTTGCCAAAATGGGCAAGATCATCATAAAGTAATTTCCGCCCATCATATTAACTGCACATTTCTGAGAGGATAAAAGCTCATTCCTGGATTTATTTCAGACCTGGAAGGCAGTTCGGGTGATTTTGGATTGTGCTTTAAACCTCAACCATGTTACACACTTGCCCAGAAACGTAGAGCTTTTGTACATGTGTCTGTGTGTGTAGGACATAGTTATGTGTTTTTCCTGCCTTGATATGTCCTGATCGACAAAACCAACAGAAGTAGTCACACGCGGCTGTTTTTGTATGTCAATAAGAGAAACCGTTTACTTAGTGTAGCTCAGTGTTGTATCTTTTGGCTTGCAACGTTATACTGTGTCATATTGTTCTAAGGTGTTTCCTCAATGTTGAAATTATTCCTGCTCTTAAGAGGGTTGGGCAGAATGACATGATATGTTATGTTTATATGGAGGCATGCACATACCATTTCAGACCTATTGTGCAGGTCCCCCTATTTACCCAAGATAGCTCTGACCCTTTTAGATATGGGCACCACAAGATCTGTCCTTTAGTATCAGATATGAAAACGTCAGCAGTATATGCTTGATGTCTCTAAATGGCAAGGTTAGACCTCCACTCACTGGACTCCTTACAGTGCATTCTGGTGCCATTTCCTCCCCGGGTAACAACAGACATGCATCCCACTGTCCACATGATGTCCACATGCAAGTGATTTTAGTGACTGACGATCTCCTGTACTATCTTTACCATAGTCTACCTATGTACTTTTGAGCAATATTGCAGGTCAGTGAGCAGGTTATAGTAATTTTCTTATCTCTCAAAGCAATATTTTTATTTATTCTGTTTTGACCCATCAATACACACTCAGGTTTTGCAGCTGGACATATTCCAGGCCCACTGAATTTTATTTTAAATTCTAGTGAAGATCCCAACATTCCTAAAGCTATCAGATATGGGGAGAACTTTACTGTATGGGTCATTGTTTCAATTGCATTGAGTTTTGTAAGGTTGAGGCACTTAGTGTAAGTCAACAGGCTGTCAGCTCAATAAAAACAGATACCTGGATAGTGTGTGGGTCTGTGTGAATTATACACGCCCTTCACTTATATTTATCATTTAGGTAGACACCAAGCAGGAACCTAACGGCGTAGCAAGTCAAGTCAACAGCACCACCAGGTTCTCTGTAATCTGCGTAAAGAGGCAAATGTTTAGAACTTTTTTCTCCTGGGCTCTCTCCTCCCTTCGCACCGCATGGTGCAGGGTTAATTTGAAAGGCTCTGTTTGTTAAGGCTTTAGCGGTTAGTAAGTGCTTCCTTTGTTTGGTGGGAGCGTGAAGACGGGGGGTTAATATCTCCCAGGGAGTGCATACAAAGACGGCCTTCAGCTCCCCTGGCCAGAGAGGGGTGGCTAGATGGATGAGGCCAGGCCGCGGGGCAAAGGTGCCAGGGAGGGCACAGGAGGGTGTGGAAGTGCAGGGGGGCAAGGGATAGTCTGGCAGGTCACAGGGGGTATTAAAGCAGTGAAGGGGATCGGAAAGGCTAAAGAGGGCAGGAGGAGAAAAGAAGAGGTAACTTTTGGGTAGTGGCTAGAAATAGAAATTTCAGTTTCTGCAGTTTCTTTGATTGGTACCCAATGATGGGGAGCTTGGAGACATCACAGTGTCAACGCTGTTTGATGTAGCTCCCTGTGCATCGGATGTTCCTCAGCCTAGGTGCTAGAGGTTGCAGGAGAAGTGTGGTAGGCAAAATGTGAGGCAGCAATGGAGTCACACAGCCCAAATCAGAAACTTCATGGTATCATGGTTTCATGGTCATGGCATATAATAATGATCAAAACACTTTGTAAAGGCTGTACACATTTACCTGAGGGGCTGAAAGACCGATGGATAAGGGCATTGAAAATATTTTTACTATCACCCAAACTGGTGTATATAGATTACAATGTTGGAAAAATTGAATGCTTATGATATCACTATCTCAAAGTTATCTCCTAACTTTACTCTTCAAAAAAAGTTACATTTTGGTAAGCCCTCGGCTGTCCAGTCAACTTCTCTGCAAAGGGTTGGAACATTTTACAGTGTGTGCATTTGTGTATGCCTGTGCAGAACTGCAGAATATAACAGTAGTAGCTTGATTTTTGAAGGGTCAGAGTTGAGAGAACAATGGGATTTTTGTAGTACTCTTGGATCAGATGGATGGTTTTATTTCATGGGAATTGTGTGTGCTTTGGATTGCAACATGTGTTGGCTTGAGTTACGATACAGATAAAATTAGAGAACTTGGCCATAGTGACTAAGTCTTATTTTTTGGATAAGCATTTGCCAGAAGAAACTTTTCCAGGTGTTCGTACAAACAAGAATAATAATACAATTCCAATTGGCCAACATTACAAATGAACAAAACTCAATTAAAGTGTTGATAATGTTAATAATTACAGATAATGTTTTCCAGAAGTACAGAGCAATTTATTTTCTTTTTAAATTATATGTGTTTTAAAGTCTATATTTCATTGCTTTTACTTCTGCACCAGCACCATTGTAATGGCGCCTATCTCTTGTTTGATTGAAATAATGCCTGCACAGAATTATCGAGGGCCACTTCTGATGACTTTGTTGTGATGTCTCCATCCCCTCTTGTAACCAACCCATTGAGATGAGAGAGAGGGAACTGTCTCATTGAGCTCAGACCTTCCCACGGAACTCCAGCTGGATTCCTGCTGCGTTTCAGCCAAACCAATGGTTTCTTTGTGCCCGTTCATCGAATTTCCTCTTCGCTAGACAGTGCCTTCTCTGTGCCCTGCAACCCAGAAGCTAGTAGCTTGCTATGGGACACTATAGATCACTTGAGCCAAATCTTCACCAGTTCACCAGTCACTTTTGTCTACACGGGGGATTAATCTCATTGGAAGATTGGGGGACATTTGAAGCCCAAGCAGGAGGGTTGTGGAAAGTCAGAGAACAAGAGTCATCTTTATTGTAGTTGATTACATGTAAATTTGTCTTTTGCATTTGACCCATCCTACCTCGGGAAAGCAGTGGTCAGCCACATGGGGCACCCGCGGTGTCTCACTCAGGGACACACCTGGTATGGGGGAGGGGCTGGGATTTGATCCTGCCACCTTTTGATCCTGCCAAGATTGGTTAAAGGACTTCTTCAGCATTGGTTTGAATCAATCAAAGACACAACAATGTGAATGTAAAATGATAACAATGACATGGATTAGTTATTGATTAAAAGCTAATGAGGAGGATCAAGTTTTTCAGCTTTGCCTTGATCTTTATGTTGTATTCAGCCTACATGAACCTACAAGGATCTCGGCTGGAGTATCTCCCCCTCACCTGTCTTCCTAGCTCCTCCTTGCCGTAGCATTTCTGTTGTATCTCATCAATCTCCAGTTGTGGTAGCAGTTGTTTCTTGTGAATGTTGGAACATTGAGCTACTAGTTGTTTTGCTGTTAGTCTTGGGCATTAAAGAACCAATAGGTCCCACATCCGCTTCATGTAACCTCTTTCATTGGGTTACTTACAGTAAATAGTGGCATTCCAACAGTCCCTTGTTCTCATGTATTTTTCTCGTTCCAGTAGCCCACTTATCAGTCAGATTGTCCTGGTTCCCCAACATCTGTCGCATACTTTATTAATATTTCTATTCCTTGAATATTAATTATCTATTATTTATTGATTGGGTCAGGCTTTACATACTTAAAAAGGCACTTTTTGAGAACTCAATCGATTCTAGGTGAGCTGTTGATCATGATGATCTCATCTGTGATGCTGCCATTTCATAAATGTCTTAAATCTACTGCATATTCAGAAAATGACAAATGGACATTGATTTCAATTCAATATGCAAATTCATGACAACTGGTGAAACTCCATTAACTGATGAACACAGTGTAATAAATCACAGTTATGACCTCATAGTGAGATTGTTTGTCTAACGTGATGATTTATTTTTCCGTAAACACAGATAACATTCAACATTTATATGTGATCCACAATATTAGTATAAAAGCATTCATTTCAGACCAGTCTTAGTTTAAATTTTTTGCCGGAGTTTATAGTGTCACATGTACCTGTTATGCCCTGAACCTAAAGTGAGGGAATGTGTTTTTTGTTCTTTCTTTAGCTTAATGCCGCAGCAGGAACAGGCTACATTAACATAACAAAGTCATGGTTCACCATGTGAAAAATGTTCACTGAATGATCTCAACCAATTCATACATTTTGAATAAGGGCTGCGCAGTGCTGATTCAAAGGAGTTCTGTCAAAGAATAATATTTATTCTCTTTAATCCCCCTGCTCCACCTTTACATATTCTTCAGCCTACAGAACTGCAAGTGTGTGCCAACAACAGCAGCCCTCCCTTGTTCCCCCTCTCCCCACCACCCACTTTGCTCATGTTTTTGACATGTCGGCTAAATGGGTGGCAGGTGTTAGGGCAAAATTCCACATATTTATAGAACTTTGCTTAAAAGGGTGTAAACGATAGTAATATACTGTACCTGCCTGGGAGCACGTGTAGCTAGATATTTGAGCTCTTGTTCAGAGGTAGCCCAGCTGTGTATTAGCTGTATAGTATGGTATTGCATAGTACAGTGTAGTATAGTGTGCCAGATAAAACAAAGTGGAAAGGTGCTATTGGGTTTGATTATTTTTGCTCCAGGTCCACCAATGAAAGTAAAGTACTATAGTGGAGTTTTTTTTGACATGCAGTTCTATCATACAGCATACCATTACCACTGTAAATAAAGTTGTCTTGTCAGAGTGCAGAGATGTTTTGCACACAGAACAATTTACTTAGCAAGCATTAAGTCTATAAAACTCCAAAAGAAGATATCAGACCTCCTTTTAACCACTTTATACCACTGTTAATAATCATTTATACAATATTTATTATATTTTTAGCTGGATAATGTCTGTATGTGTTATGTTATGTTAGAGCGACAGCAAACTATTACTGTGTTAAAAGGAAGACCTGAGATGGTGCAAAAAGAGCAGCTTACTGTCCTTTTCTCTACTTTAGCTGCTTGACTGCAGTAGTTCAAATAAATACAAATACAAATTTTATTTGTCACATACAATCTTATACAGTGTACAACCTGCAGTGAAATGTGTTCTTCTGCA